>WNYA01001155.1:0-87242 GCA_019512145.1 Engystomops pustulosus
GTCCGTATTGAGAAGCGCTATGGGACGCCAGTTCTCAACACTAGATCAGTCCTTAACCTTTGACAGGATGATCAGGGCAGACCTCCTCATTGACTTCGGCAGAGCGCCCGAGGAAAGACACTCATTGAATACCTCAGGCAAGAGGGGAACCAAGGAGTCCTTAAAGGTCTTATAAAACTCAGATGTTAAGCCATCCGGACCTGGCGATTTCTTGAGGGCGAGCCCTTCAATCGCCAGGCTGACTTCCTCTTCCCTGATCATCTCTGTTAAAACATCAAGAGAGGGGTCTACTCCTGGCTCAGGGACAGTTTCAGCCAGGAAAGCCGACACCACATCCCGATTTAGATCCTTCCTGCCCAAAAGGTGTGAGTAGAAGGATCTGACGACCTCCAGAATCCCTGATCTGGAGCTTTTCAGGGATCCCGTACTGTCAACCAGTCCCGTTACAACTTTACCATTCACTGACATCTTGCAGTTTCTGTAAGGGTCGGGCGCGCGGTATTTCCTGTAATCCCTCTCAAAAACCAAAGATGCGTGTCTATCGTACTGACACCTCTTCAGCAAAGATTTCACTGTGGAGATGTCCTCCCGACTACCTCCAGTCGAGACGAGATGCTTGAGTTTCCTCCTCAGGCCCTGATACAGGCGGTACCTGTCCAGGCTCCTGAGGCTCGAGAGCTGGTGGAAGAATCTCGCCACCCTTTTCTTGAGCATCTCCCACCACTCTGACTTACTGCTACAAAGGCCTAGCAAAGGTACCTGGCTCTGAAGAAAGTCCTCAAAGGATTGTCTGATCTACGCTTCTTCCAGGAGAGACGAATTGAGCTTCCAGTAGCCTCTTCCCATCTGGGGGGTCTCTGTAACATTCAGAGAAAACAAAATTAAACAGTGGTCGGAGAACTCCACCTCAACAACAGAAACTGGTGAAGAAATGGCTTGAACCCCGCGTGGCCTGGGGTGTGCCGGATGTGAATAGCTATGCTATTAAGAGCGACGCTATCATAAGTCAGCTTGTCTCTGGAACCTCCCCTATCCTGGGACCTCGTGACAGCATTGAAGTCCCCTCCAAAGACCACCTGCCGACTTGTAAAAAGGTAGGGCTTGATCCTCATAAAGAGACACTTCCTGTCCCACTCATAACTCGTCAGCATTCTACCGGTGCGGTAAAAAGGACCGCCACTCCGCTATACGGCTCGGCCACAAGATACCAATAGGAAGGCCCGTGTCTCCATTCCCTCTTAGCTTTAAACACGGCCGCAAAATCTGGCAGCCTGTACTCCTGCAAAAATGTCGGCTTCAACACGGCCGAGAAAATCAAAGGCCGCAAATCTAGCCGCATCAGACTTAATGCTGGCGACATTAATGGATGCCAGCGTCAGCGGAGTGGGTACCGCCATCATGAATGATTGAGTTAGACGGCTTTCTTTTTACCCATCTTACGACCACCCTCGGGAAATGAACACCCCCTTTTTAGACATATTGTGGTATCCATCTCCGGCACCTCTGAAGTTTTGCAGGGGTAGATCTAGGACCTGCCTCCTAATCCTCGTCTCCAGACTCTGGGCCAGTCTCCCCTTCTGAGGACCCTGACTCCCCAGGGGGAGACTCGGCACCCCCTTCAGGCCCGTCTGCCACCTCTGGCCCTTCACCCTAAGCCCCTCCATTGGCAGGAGAGGCTCCATCCAGGGCCAGGAATCGATATTTTTCTCGGGTAATCCTAGCACCTCTCCATAACGATTCATCCAGGTCATGATGTCAAAGCAAGATAGTGATTCGTTACGGGTAAGAACGGTCACTTCCTTGAGTTCGCTCTGGCGGGACACTGCTTTCACAGCAAAGTCCCGCCACTCGGGCTCGTTGTATCTCAGCTCATAGTTGGACCAGAAGAGCTCAAGCCCCTCCGGCCGAACAAAGCTGATATCAAAGATGTACCATAGGGATGGATCAAGGCAAAGATGTCAGCCGCCTTGAAGTCCATCTTCAGCAGCAGCTCAACTACCCGTGCCCGAGGGGAACACACATCACTGCCACGCCACCGAAGACGGACCACATTCCTACGGTTAGCACCCGGCCTGGTTGTCGGGAGCGACCATGGTGTCTCCCTGCCACTGTGCTCTCGGAAGGCAGACAGGCCGTGCCTCTCTATCCAAAAAGACAAATCAACCTCCTGCCCCGCTACATTGATCGCCCTTTCACCTTTCTGTAAGGCCTGCAGGAGGCGCCGTTGCAAAAAGCCGTCCCCAGAGCCGAGGATAATGGAACCCCACTTCCCGCAGCAGCGACACTGGCATAGCTCTTAATAGGGGCCGCCACTGGGGGAGCAACCGGACCAACCCCTGCACCCACCACATTAACAGTACCCACCTGCATGTTACACTCAGCCGCGCCACCCGCACCACCAGTCACTCCATCACCCACCCCCAAAGCTGGCAAAGATTCTGCACCACTCACATTATCCACCACAACATTACTGACACCACTCACACTGGCTGGACCAGCAACAACATTATTAGGGGAAGGTAAGAGTCGCCGCTGATCTTTGGCCGGTGTGAGGCGCCGCTGATCCCCACCTTCCTCAGCACTCCTCTGCAGATTATCTCCAACACCAACACAAAACAGGACTTTAGGTTTAGGTTTGGGAGGTTCGGAGCCCTCAGCCTCAGCGACCCCTCCACGCTGCCGCCGCCCAATAACCAAGTGATCAGCGGCAACAGCATGAAGAGGCGCCGAGGCACCGGAAGCTGCCACCAGTGCCGGGCTATCCCCCCCTCCCACCGGGGGACGCACCACAGCACTGGATTTGGATGGTATCGCCACTGCCGAGCCGCCCTTACTGTCCGGCCTTGCGGCCGATGCCTCCCCTGCTCCCCCACTGTTACCACAAACAGAGACGGAGCCCATCGCCACATCAGATGTCACACCTGTAATCTCCCCGCTCCCTGGCACTGAGTCCACTGCAGGACCCGCGCTGGGCTGGGTAACGGGGCTCGCACAGTGAGCTGACCCTGCGGCCGACTCGGGTTTTACGGGGAGGGGGCTGTAGACTAGACTCACCACTTCCACGGATTTGGTCTTCTTCTTTCGTGGTTTGCTGCCCCCCGGTGCATCCTCCGGCAGATCGTCTCCAAAAGTAAAGTCCTGGAGGTGCACAGGGGACTCAAGCCGTCGGATCTCCTCCATCAGCGCCCCTCCCTGGTGGCTGTCACTATCCTCACCCGGGCCGGCAGAACCGCAGCCAGATGACATAGCCGCTTGTCCTGCAGGGGGCCCACTGTACGGCACCGGACTTTCCTCCTCCGTCTGACTCTCAGGCTGAAGCCCCATCAGCCGCCTCTGCTTCTCCTCCTCCATCTCCCGGAACCGCTCATCATTAAGAATTTTTTCTTTAAACGGACCGCTCCTCTCTAGCAGGTAAGCCTTCCTCTCCTCCAAGGCCTGGATGTTAGTCTGGAGCCTGGAAATCTCTGCCAGAATCTGCTCCTTCTTCCTCTTTGGGGCAGAGCTTGCCCTGGCATGGGCGCACCTGAGCTCCTCCCGCAGCCTCCTCACCGTCTTGCTGGCTTCTTCGTACTCAGAGAGGTGGCCCAGAGCCCGGGAGGCATAGCTGGAAATAGACTCCCGGGTCCTCAGCATTCCCCAGCCCTCTTCACTGAGGTCAGCCTCACCTCCCTGAGCACTCAGCTTTCCCGCAGTATCCAACTTTTCCTTGGTACCCAGCTTTCCCGAGGTATCCAGCTTTCCTGGGGTTTTGGTGCTTTTTGATGCCTTAGCTGGCCTGGGGGTACTTGGAGCAGCATTGCTGCTGTTCCTTGCAGATCTTCTTACCCCCAAGGCTTCCGCAGCGCTGGCCGGTTCCTGGCTACCCCTGCCTCCCGCCGGCCTAGACCGGGAAGCAGGAGCCTGGGACTTGCTGCCCTGGCTCATGCCTGGAAACCCACTCCCTCCCTGGGAGAGGAGAGAGCAGGCCCCAGGTGGAGGTGGTTTTCCCTGGAGCTCAGGAGCAGCAGCAGCACACAGCCTCTCACAGCAACAGAGAGTTAACGAGCTGACGAGATACACCTGAGATGCACTCACTATCTGCTGCTGGTGCAGTCACTGTGTACACACATGACATTACTTATCCTGTACTGATCCTGAGTTACATCCTGTATTATACTCCAGAGCTGCACTCACTATTCTGCTGCTGGTGCAGTCACTGTGTACATACATGACATTACTTATCCTGTACTGATCCTGAGTTACATCCTGTATTATACCCCTAGAGCTACATCCCGATTCTGCTGCTGGTGCAGCACTGTGTACAAAGACATACTTATCCTGTACTGATCCTGAAGTTACATCTGTAGTATACCCAGAGCTGCACTCACTCATGCGTCTGCTGTGTGGCAGTAACTGTGTAATACACTGACATTGACTTATCCGTCTGATCTGAGTTACATCGTGTAATACTCCAGAGCGGCACTTGCACTATTCTGCTAGTCGGTGAGTCACTGGTTCACATACATGACATTACTTATCTCCTGTACTGATCTGAGTTACATCCTGTATTATAACCAGAGCTGCACTCACTATGCTGCTGGCTGGGGCAGCCTGTGTACATACATGACATTACTTTCCTGTACTGATCCCCTGAGTGAATCCCTGTATTATACCCGAGCTGCACTCACTATTTGCGCTGTGGGCAGTCACTGTGTACATACAGACATACTATCCATGTACTGATCTGAGTTACATCCTGTATTATACCGGCCAGAGCTACAGCTCACTATTCTGCTTGCTGGAAGTCACGTGACAATGAATGTACTCATCTGTACATTGATCACTGACGTCTAATTCGTGCTATTATACCAGAGCTGCACTCACTATCTCGTGCTGTCTGGTGCATGTCACTGTTGACATACTGAAATTACTTGGGGATCCATTACTGATCGAGGCTTATGCATCTGTATTAATTAACGACGCCGACTGCACTCACTATTCTGCTATTCTGGTGTCGCTGTGTGAGGCATCACTGGGTACTCTACATGTACATACTATCCGTGGCAGTCCTGAATCTCTGTATTAACCCCAGAGCTGACTCACTCTTCTGGCTGCTGTGCATCACTTGTAACATTACTGACACTAACTATCCTGTACTGATTCCTGAGTTTACATCCGTATTTATACTCCAGAGCGCACTCACTATTCCTGTGGGGCTGCTGGTGCAGTCACTGTGTAGCATACATGCCATTACTTATATCCTGTACTGATCCTGAGTTACATCCTGTATTATACTCCAGAGCTGCACTCACTATTCTGCTGCTGGTGCAGTCACTGTGTACATACATGACATTACTTATCCTGTACTGATCCTGAGTTACATCCAGCATTATACCCCAGAGCTGCACTCACTATTCTGCTGTTGGTGCAGAAGCTCAGCTCAGCTAGATCTGTAAGTAGGTCCCCGTGATGTGAGCGCTTTATTTGCCTATGGTGGTCCATTTCGCCTCATTACAAAGTCTGATATTTCAGTATCTTTCAGTGAGTGTTATCTGGGTGGGAGCTTCTTCTTGGAGCCAGGGATGTAGCAGAGCTGAGGGGGTAATGGTGAGGAGCAGAGATGAGGTTGTGGGGCAATCACAGAATTTTTACAGTCTCCCCTAGTTACATAATGTGACAGTGTATCCATGAGAACAGCAGAGAATACTGTGGACTGCTACATTGTAACAAACACATCCCCTCCCCCGTGAACAGTTACATAAGAGGCGAGTGTACAATGAGGAGTAAAGCGTCACGACTACTCATAGAGTCCACAGCCGCCACGGATGGCCAGATTCTGTGTATTCATGTTCTGGATACAGCCCCCCCCTTCCCCTGGTGGTTATAGCGATGGATTCATGTAGAGGCCTAAGAATATCTCTATAACCTGGTGCTGGACCCGCCACAGCTCAGCGCCGCCCTGGTGGAGATAAACAGTAGTGACCCCAAAATTGTTTTGCCTCCTACACGGGTGAGACTCATCCCCTGACCCTCAAATCCTGACCTTATGGCGATCATCTACAAGGGGTTAATGATTCTTCAGATTCATTTTGCAACATTGTATCAATTTCAAAAGATAAACAACATCCATTGATCCCACATTCCGGGCTTCTCATTGGTCACACATGCGAACTATGGGGCAATTAATAATCTACCCCCTCCATCCTGGACACTGTAGTTTTTGGGACCTCCCCCGTGAGATGCCACTTTACTATTGTGTGTTGTGGCGGGCACGGTGCCAGGCCACGGGGGAAGCTGGCGAACCGGTCGGACATCCTCAAATTCTCCAATGTCAACATCAATCCACAAATCTAAACTGCGCTCTATGATGGGGTTCCCCAACACCGAGGGGTCTGAACCCTAACAATGCCCAGGGGCACTGCCCACCCCATCCACTCAGTGTAAAGTGGAGCCAAGTCCTTTAACCCCTTCCTGTCCCCAGCGCTCCTGCAGCCAAGTGGGGTTTAACCCTTCCGTGTCCAGTTTGCACTTCAGCGTTCCGAACGTTTCCCTTTTGGGTTTATTGTCACATCCCGTTTCCTAAAGGCCGGACTTAACCCCTTAGAAGCCGGACCTCAGCAGCTGCCAGATGAGCAATGGATAAACTCCCAAAGAGGAACAAAGTCCATTAACTCTTTCCTATCTGCATCCTGATTCTGCAATAAACAGGCTTTAACCCCTTATCTCCCCTCTGAGAAGTGACAGCTTCTGGATTTAACCCCTTAAACACTACAGACTAGATGAGTGGGCACAGAGGACCCTCCGTTCACAGGATGCTGCTAATCAAATATTTAAAGGGACATCAGACTTTTGCATCCCTGGTTCTAGATTCGGACTTAACCCTTTATGCACCAGGCCAGATCAGGTGCAGGTGACTTCTCATTCCTCGGTATCTTTCCCCCTTTAAACTTTGTGACAAAACCATGAAAATCAAGGACTGTTAACCCTTGCCTGTTCCGACCCTGATAATAGGATGGATGCAGGAGAGGTATGTGGTCATAGAGCCCGCAGCTACAAATTCAACCCCGTCAACCCTTACATAGGGATACAGGGATCAGTAGCCAGAGTCCTTCCAGAACAACAAGGTCCATTAACCCTTTCATGAGAAAGTATAAGCACAGCCGCCTACCTGGTTCCTTTGTCGCCCATGGCCAGGCTGTGGTCAGGATGTTCGGTGGGATGAAGGTCCAGTGCCAGGTGAAGCGATGCCAGTGCCCAGGCGGCTCAGGACAGTGATCTCTCCTCTCTGGATGGAGAATGGCTTTTGTTTTTCAGGCTGAGCAGCTGCAAATGAGGCGATCCGTCCCCTCCGAGCGCGGCTGGATGTAAATCCTGATGGGATTAGAGGGAGGGCAAACACGAAATGTGAGAGGGAGAGAAGGAATTAAGATTCTTCTTCTAATTGTGATTGTGCCATCTAACAGCTTGTTCTCTCTCCTTCCCTCCAGCCCTGCTGTCTGTGGGCTGTGACAGCTCCATGGATCCACCCTCACTGCAGCTCCTGCCTCCTGCCCAGCACTGGGCTTCCCCTGCTAGAAAGGTCACCGCGTATAGGAACCGGCGCCCCCTATGTGCTCCTTCTATAGGGGAATCCCTGCCTAATCTGATGATGCCAAAACAAAGGATTGGTGAGAGGAAGGTGACAATGACATCACATCCAGAACAGCGACACCGCGACCACAGGAGCGAAAGATACCTGAACATGTACAGGAGGACGGAGAGATCAATACATGACAAGCATCATCTATCACAGCACAGATTACATGCACGCTCCAGCCAGGGTGTGGTTGTCTCCTGTGCTCAGTTTTGCCCTCTATGGACACAAATAATACAGTAATACTGCACCCTATCTAAAAGAATATAACTACTATAATACTGCCCCCTATGTACAGCTTGTTCTCGTTCGCTCGACGCCTCCCCCCTCGCTTGCGCTTGTTCCCTTTTTGTTTTTTTGGGGGGTTTTTTTGGGGCGCTCTCTATATGGCACTTTCTCTCCTGTGTTACACTGTCTATGCTCAGATGCCTTCTATCTCACTACTTTCCTGTCGCTGACGCCTGCCCTCTCTAATATGATGATTGTTACCCGGGAATTGGTATGACATGACTGATGGATGTAATCGGTGACATGAGGTTCAACAGGACAAGTACATTAGAGATGTTCTTCTTGAGAAGCTTGACGTGGTCTTCTCACTCCTCCTTGTCCTGTTAGTCGTGTAATCATCTCTTCAGCCAGGTGTTGGCAGCTCCGTTGCCAGACAATTTTCTGCAGCGCTCTGGTAACAGCTGCTGTCTCATGTCATGCGGTGGTCTTAAAATCCCAGTGTTACTAAAGGGATAGGCCTGGTTTCTGACCCATGGCGATTTCTTGAGGTAGTTACGTCATGGCGTCAAGGCTGGATCATTCTGAGGCGGAACCATGTCCAATTATGCATCAATTCTCGTATTGGTGACCACTTTGTTAGTCCCTGCATCCTATATTTGTACTATATTATTGGACGCTATTATTCTTAATATTAAAAAATTTTGTGTAATTAACCAAACTTTTTATTTAACTTCTGTTTTTTATGTTTTTTTTTACATCACAGCTGTGTAAAAGTCGAGGAGCATCAAGCGGCAGATATCGACCTCTACCACTGTCCGAACTGTGAAGTGCTTCACGGGCCCTCCCAATGTAAGTACAGCGTGTAGTAAATTGAATTTTAAGCTTTTATTATGTGGTGTTCCACACCCCCCTCCCCACCCCACCCCCCCAAACCTTTTGTGTGTGTGTGTGTGTGTTTTTTTTTTTGTTCTTTTATATATCTAAAATCTTCCCATATTACCGTTTTGCCAAAGTATTTAAGGGATGTTCTAGGCTCTAACCTATAGGATAGCTCGTGGTCACAGGATACGGGATAACAATCTGATCAGTGGGGGTACAGCACAGGCCCTCCATTGATCACGAGAATGCCCCCCCCCCACGGTTCATATGATGCTAAACCTGCTGCCTCATTCAATTTGTTGGAACGGGACCCATTCTGGTGAACTGCAGGGATCTATTCTCGAGTACGTGGGGGCACTAACTGTTAGACCCTGACCAATAAGATTTTCTTGGCTCTAGCCTATAGGATCGGTGATTTGGTCCATAGTTTGTTAGCTCACAGGATAACCATCTGATCGGAAGGGGTCCACCATTGGTGGGTCCTGGGTCCACAATTGATCACGAAAATGGACCCCCAACTGTTCATTTAGATAGTAAACCTGCCACCTCATTCTGTTTGTGAGAACAGGACCCATTCTGATGAACGGCGAAGGTTTATTCTCACTTACGTGGGGGGGGGGCCTTACCTGAGGGTTCGTACAACCCTCTTGAGTGGAAAACCTACTGTAAGAACCACCACTTGTAGATGCAACTCCACCGATTTTGCCGGGGTTAGATTAATCGCTCTTAGTTGGAACCATGCATTTGGTTTACTGGGCTGCAGAAGACCTTTGGGCACCACCCACTTGACCATAACTAACCTGATTAGCATATCGGGTCCGTAAATTAACGGTTGTCGATTTACTGGGGAGCGGTGGTAGCTAGAGGAGAAATTCCAACTGCATCGGAACACGAGTGAAAGACTGTAACAGTTGGTGTCGGTGTTCTCTGGGTTTTCGGTTGTCTTTGGTAGCTCTTTAGCCTTTGTCGGACCCGATATCTACGAGCTGAACGTGTTATTTTTGTAATTTTTTTTAAAAAACACATTTCTTTCAATATTCTCCAAATTGTACATTTTTTTTTTTTATGTTGCTTTTTTTCCCCATCTTTTATTATTTTGTTTTGTACGGGATAATTTATTTTGACTGTGCGGTCACCAGCAGCGTGTTTATACGGTTTTCTCTCCCGATATTTTTGTGTTGTGTGTGTTTTTTTGTTTTATTTATATATATATATATATTTTTTTTTTTGTGTGTACGATGACAGTAATTGTTATGACCTGACTGCAGAGCCGGCATTGTGTTTGCCTTGTGGCAGATGAAAGGCAAGTGAGTGCAATGCTCCCTCTCTCCGCTTAAAGGCATCTGTGGTATTTTGAAATCATTCCGTGCATGGACAGTGGGGGCGCTATCTGCCGCTCCGTGCTGATAAAACATCCTCCATGGGGAAACAAAAAGGTGGGGAAAAAAAAATTGCAGTAATACAAGATGTTAATGGCCTTGGTCATCTCATGTGGATATCCTCGTTACAGACAGACTGTCTGCTTTCCGTCATTTAAAAAAAAAAAAAAAGTTTTTTTTTTTTTTAACGTAAAATTGATTATCGTGGAAGGTTAAGCGCTCTGCTCCGAGCCTGCGCTTCCATGTAATGGAGAGATAACTGGATCATTGATTCGGCGCTGTGGCTGATCTTAATGGCATGCAACACCTCGATTTCAAAATTCGAGGGCTATGAAATCATAAAAAAAAAAAAAAATTAGTTTTTTTTTTTTTTTGTTGTTGTTTTTGTTTTGTTTATGTTCCATGTTTGGAATTGGTTATTGGAAAATCTTTTCAACAATCCTCTAAACCAAATAAAAAATGAAAGGGGGTTTTCCAGTTTTATTTATTTATTTTTTAAGTTGTTGCTTCACCTATCCACGGAGCGAGAAATACTGTATATGGTTTTTTAAGTGCACTTTTTTTTAATTTTTTTATCTCAAAATACAAAAATAATAATTGGCGAGTCAGCACAGGGTACGGTGAACATGTTGTGTAGTTACGTGTCTCTGCCTGTCATGGAAACATTCCTCTAACTTGCCTGCAGTGTTTGATTGTCCTAGTTACAAGGTTGTCAGATAATGAGGGATCTGTACACGAACAGGTGATAATAACCCAATATTCTAACTTTTACTTAAATAACACATCAGCGCCTGGGGAAGACAAATCCAGGTTGTACTCCAGAGCTGCACTCACTATTCTGCTGCTGGTGCAGTCACTGTGTACATACATGACATTACTTATCCTGTACTGATCCTGAGTTACATCCTGTATTATACCCCAGAGCTGCACTCACTATTCTGCTGCTGGTGCAGTCACTGTGTACATACAAGACATTACTTATGCTGTACTGATCCTGAGTTACATCCTGTATTATACTCCTGCTGCATTCACATTGGTGCTGATGCCTTCAGGAAAGTGCACCCTTAATATTTTACGTGTATTGTTGGAAATGGTGACTGTCCGCATGTATTTTTAGGGGTTCAGTTAATGTTGGGATCCTAGTACAAAAAATAAAATGGCAAAACATCTTAATATGTGCAGAACCTCCACTTCAACTATAGACACAGCCTAGTCGTTTAGGGGCGTGGCTGACAACAAGCCTGCAGTCTGTTTCCACTGACAACCATCACGATTGCATATCTCGTTCTGTACTATGAGACGAGATGCAGCTCCGGATAACCAGCAGAATTGTGAATGCAGCTCTGGAGTGTAATAAAATTTTTGTTACTCATTTCATTGTGCCCTGGAATGAATGTACAGATCAGCGCAGGGTCGGACAAACAGCTGGATTGACTATGAGATGTATAGACAGCTGCTTCCCCTATATCACCAGAGTCCTATGTAAACAGGTCACATGTCTGCGCTCCGGAGGTCGCCGCGTAGCCTTGGATTATCTGCTGCACTAGGATTTTTTTTTTTTTTTATTACCCTGAATATATCAAGGTGACTTCTCCTTTCACCCTCTCTGAATGGCGCCCGCGGTGCTTCACCTTGTACATTGTCCCCTCCGCCGCCGGCCTTGTAGTAAGTGGATTGTAAGGGCGGAGGGGGCGCGAGTCCATTAAATGCTGTGACCTCGAAAACGCCAAACAAAGCGACACACAAGCAGGATTTTATATATATATATATATAATTTTTTTTTTTTTTTATTATCATTTCTGTTCTTTTTGTTGAAACACATTATTTTTTTGTTGTGTTTTTTTTTAATATAAATTTTTTTTTAATTTTTTTAATTTTTTTTTTTTTTTATGCTTTCAAGGTGTGATAATGAAGTTCTTGCTTTCCCCCTTACTTGACTTTTTGAAAGTTTCAGAGAAAAAAAAAAAAATCGGTGGTGCTCCCCCCCCCCCCCCCTCCACCCCCCAGGGCACTTGACCTCTAGTATACCTTGACCTGATTTTGCTTCTCCGAATGAACCGCTTTAAGTTAAAAATCTCTTGTTCTTGGGAGCCGCGGCGCAGAGTGACACGGGATTAAATTACCTTCATTTAACTCCTAGGCGCCAGTGTGTTTAAACGCTCGCTGTAGGCTCGGTGCCAAGAAACTAGTAGCCGAAGCCCCCGGAAAGTGGTGGTTTGTGTAGTGTGATTATAATTTTTTTTTTTTTTTTACCTTTTAGTTTGTCTACATTATAAAACGCCACCCCTGATGATCTCAACAAAGCTACTGTTCAGTAGTCTTTAAAAAAACTTTGGCAAACTTTTTTTTTTAAGTTGCTGCGTTTCACATCTGACTTTTCTAGGCGGAATTTAGTTTATAAGACTTTTAGAGTTAAAAAAAAAAAAAAAAAAAACCCCAAAAACAATAAACGTGATCAATTTGTAAGACCACTGATAATACCGCTACTGGTTTGGTTGAGAATGTAGTATTATTATTATTATTATTATTATTATTATTATTATTACTAATTAAATTTGTATTTAATTGATATTTTATTTTGTAGTCGTTAAAATTTTTATAAATTTTTTTTTTAAATTGTACAATAAAAAAAAAAATACTGTAAATACGCGAGTATAAGCCGACCCAAGTATAAGCGGAGGCCCCTAATTTTGCCACAAAAACCTAAGAAAACCTATTGACTCGAGTATAAGCAGAGGGTGGGAAATGCATTGGTCATAGCCTCCCCGTTATATAGCCTGCCGGACCCTGCCCCATAGTATATAGCCAGCACCTGCCCCCCAGTATATAGCCAGCCCATATCCCCCAGTATATAGCCAGCCCATATCCCCCAGTATATAGCCAGCCCATATCCCCCAGTATATAGCCTGCCAGCCCGTATCCCCCAGTATATAGCCAGCACCTGCCTTCCAGTATATAGCCAGCACCTGCCTCCCAGTATTTAGCCTGCCAGCCCATATCCCCCAGTATATAGCCAGCCCCTGCCCCAGTATATAGCCTTCCAGCCCATATCCCCCATTATATAGCCAGCCCCCTGCCCCAGTATATAGCCAGCAGCGGGGGAACCCGGAAAGGTGAGTTTCGATATATATATTTTTTTTTACTCGAGTATAAGCCAAGTTTGGGTTTTCAGCACATTTTTTTTGTGCTGAAAAACTAGGCTTATACTTGAGTATATATTAACTACTTAAAAAAAGTTTAAAGGCGTTGTCCAGTCACTACAGGTTTTCACGTATCTACAGTATAGGGGGGGAAATTTACTGATTCGTGGGGGGGGGGTGTCCCAGATCATGAGAATAAAGGGGCCCTGCTGGTGCAGTCACTGTGTACATACATGACATTACTTATCCTGTACTGATCCTGAGTTACATCCTGTATTATACTCCAGAGCTGCACTCACTATTCTGCTGCTGGTGCAGTCACTGTGTACATACATGACATTACTTATCCTGTACTGATCCTGAGTTACATCCTGTATTATACCCCAGAGCTGCACTCACTATTCTGTAATGGATGTATAGTAAGAGTTATGCTATAATACTCACGGTGTGGATGGTCGTGATCCACCAGGTAGAGCTCGTCCTCGTCCCCCTCCACGTCCCCCAGGAGGTAGTCAGCAGGGACGTCGCTACCTTCTGTCTCCTCGTTCTCTGTGGGGCAGTAGATGGGTCAGTACTGCAGCAATACACTGGGCACGGAGCAGGATCAGTCACTTACCATCATTATTAATGGCGGTGGAGTCCATCATGATGCTGTCCGCCCGGCTGTCCCCCTTGTTGTGCTCCAGCCGAGCCTCGCTGCCCATCCCGGGGGGCATGTCCTTCATGTTGAAGCTGCACAGAGAAGGTTATAGTAATGGGGGAGTGTGGAGATACAGCTAATAGACCAGGTAGAGGGGGCGACGTCTCACCTGGGCAGGGAGTTCCCGCTCTTTCCCAGGCTGTGGTTGAGGTTGGCCGGTGGCACCGTGCCCGGGCTGCAGTAGATGATCCTCAGCATGGTCCAGGTCTGCGCCACCTGGAGGGAGGTAGTGGAATAGGTTACACTCTGAAGGGGAGGGGAATGGGGGACAACCCCCCCAAGAAGAAGTCCTTATGGGGTGCGTCTCACCTGCCATCTGTTCAGCTCCCGTGCCACCTTGGCATTGTGGTCGCATAGATCCGCCAGCGGTTTCCCAGCCAGGGCGTACCTCTCCGCCGTAGCCACAAACCATCCCATGTCCTCTCCCCCGGCCTCAAACACCATGAGACTACTGGAGATGTTCTCAAACTGCTCGGTGGGGTCCTGCTTCCTCAGGAAGAAGATGGGGTGCCGCCTGTCGTACGGCTTCCTATTGGAGTCATGGGAGGAGGAGGATGAGGAAGAGATCAGACTCTCCTTAGCAGCAAAAGCCAGGTCACCAAGGAGGCCGTAGCAGAGCCCCTCAGGATTGGCGCGGTCTATGGGCCGGCGGGCGTCCCTGAAGATGTGCTGGTACAAGGTGCTGTCCTTAGATCCCGAGAGCATGAAGTACGGGTCGTGCGAGTGGCGCCATATGATGCCCGTCGTCACGTCCTTGTGCTCCTCGAAAGTGGCGAAGGGTATGTAAGGGCGGCGGACGTCCCAGACATAGATGTTGTGGTCCACCATCATGGAGCACGTGGCCAGGTGGTACTTCCTTTCGGGTCTCCACTTCACCCGGGCCACAGAGGCGATGGTCTGCACGCAGTAGATCTCCTTGGCGCGGTTGGTGTTCATGTCCCACACTTTCACCATCTTGTCACGACCCCCGGTGGCGAGCCAGCCCCTGCAAGGTAGTGGTCAGAGGGTAAAGACTTAAAGGGATTTTATGATTAGGGATTATGATATGAAAACCGACCCACATTGTGCCAGGGGCGGCTCTGTCAGACGGGAAGGGCTGATGCTGAGGGAGCTGCAGGTAACTGAATGCTGTGATAGTGGTGAGGGAGCTCACTGCTGGGGGCATTTCATAGGGGAGCACTGCTGGGGGCATTTCATAGGGGAGCACTGCTGGGGGCATTTCATAGGGGAGCACTGCTGGGGGCATTGCATAGGGGAGCACTGCTGGGGGCATTTCATAGGGGAGCACTGCTGGGGGCATTTCATAGGGGAGCACTGCTGGGGGCATTGCATAGGGGAGCACTGCTGGGGGCATTGCATAGGGGAGCACTGCTGGGGGCATTGCATTGGGGGGGCTCTACTGAGTACACAAGTTGTGTTGGGGGTTGCTATACAAAAAGGGGCATTTTAATGTCCCCTTTTCTGTAGGCGCCTTCTTATCAATACAGTAAAAGAGGCACTATAGAGGGGGGATGCAGGGGGCACATTATATGGGATGGGGTTAGATATCGAGTATTTGTGGGGCACACAATTTTTTTTTTACAATGACCAAGACGGTTACCCGGCCACTGCTTTAGAGGATCCTAAAGAGGAAACTCTTAGCACAATCCAACCCCCTTAACAGAGATTCTTGCATTCCGAAAATTGCTACTTTGTATTATGCAAATGAATTAGCCAAGGCTTCCTTTGCAGTAACTCCACCCTGTCTAATGCTGCCAGAGCCTAAATCACCTACGATTGCACTGGAGCATCTACTTGGCGCATGCGCAGATCAGCCGGGTCACATACACTAGCTGACACCCAGGACGCAGCGTCGTATCTAGCAGTAGAGCCGGGAGGGCTGCAAGGACCCTCATGGCACGGGCGACCCCTGCCGCTGCTCTGCGTATGCGCTGGTAGGATTTTCTTATGATTTGTGGATAGCGGAGGGATGACATATGGGGGTGGCAAAGCAGATATGGGTAGAGGTACACCAGAGTCTTCCAGAAAAATATTTTGGATCAGTGAGCCGCTTTGTGTGACTGTGCATAAAGAACTCTACTTGCTGGGAGTTGTAGTTCGGTCGGTTGCGGTGTATATTACTCGTCTCACCGGTAGAACAAACGCATTGGTGACGTCCGGCTTGTCCACCACGTGCAGGGTCCACTGGATCTTGGACACCTCGGGCAGGTCCTGGTTGCAGGCGATAAGGTGGTCGACAATTCTCTGCACCAGCTGATAACGCTCGTCCTTGGTGGGGAGCAGGACCCCCTCAAACTCCTCCATCAGCTGCGAGAAGGCGACAAGAAAACACGTCAAATCCGGAAAGCAACAGCTCAGCACATTTTAGATAGAAAAGTCCTATCTGTCCTGGAGCGGGGGAGGGGGAGACACCGGAGCCCATGAACCAGGGAGACCCTTATAAGACGACCCCCCATACCAGAACATCAATGTCACTTTATCTTTAAGAAGGAATTAGACCGGAGCGCACAAGATTTGCTGCGCTCAGGAAAATTCTGGAAAAAGGGAATAAAAAAGGAAATAATTGGTTTCATTGTTGGACGTAGGAGATAATCTGCAGAGCCCGCGATACTCTGCGGAGAGAGAGCCGAGGGAAAGCCTTCAATGGCACAATAGGGCGGCTAATAACCCCATTCATTATAGAACACAGAATGTGCCCTATAAAACGGACAATTAATAGTCATTTCAACACAACTTTCCCAGGATCCTGAACGGTAATTCTGCCTCGTCCTTACACTCAGATCTAACATTCAGGATAATATAGATGGACATGTCCCATATATAATAATGGGGGTCCCTGTAGGGGGGTCTCTCCCTGTCCTCCTCTACAGCTGATGAATCTCTGCCTGTACCCAGCGACGCCGCATCCCTCATGGCGCCGTTACCCGGAATCTCCGGAGTCTTTATTACTGCATTAGTGTCCCGCTGGTTTTACTAGTTTGGACGTGAAAAATGTTATTTTACTTCCCTCTCCTTTTACTGAAGTCGTTCTTTTAAAATTCATTAGTTTTTCATCAAGGAGAATTGTTCACAGCTGGCACTAAACTGCGCAAATAACACATCCGTTTTATGGCGCTTAAGGAGATGGCGGCGATATTCATCTCTACCCAGAAACTGTGAGAGCCCAACGCTGGAGGTAGAAGAGGCAGGAAGGAAATTCTGTATTATACTCCAGAGCTGCACTCACTATTCTGCTGCTGGTGCAGTCACTGTACATACATGACATTACTTATCCTGTACTGATCCTGAGTTACATCCTGTATTATACTCCAAAGTGAGCTGACCCTGCGGCCGACTCGGGTTTTACGGGGAGGGGGCTGTAGACTAGACTCACCACTTCCACGGATTTGGTCTTCTTCTTTCGTGGTTTGCTGCCCCCCGGTGCATCCTCCGGCAGATCGTCTCCAAAAGTAAAGTCCTGGAGGTGCACAGGGGACTCGAGCCGTCGGATCTCCTCCATCAGCGCCCCTCCCTGGTGGCTGTCACTATCCTCACCCGGGCCGGCAGAACCGCAGCCAGATGACATAGCCGCTTGTCCTGCAGGGGGCCCACTGTACGGCACCGGACTTTCCTCCTCCGTCTGACTCTCAGGCTGAAGCCCCATCAGCCGCCTCTGCTTCTCCTCCTCCATCTCCCGGAACCGCTCATCATTAAGAATTTTTTCTTTAAACGGACCGCTCCTCTCCAGCAGGTAAGCCTTCCTCTCCTCCAAGGCCTGGATGTCAGTCTGGAGCCTTGAAATCTCTGCCAGAATCTGCTCCTTCCTCCTCTTTGGGGCAGAGCTTGCCCTGGCATGGGCGCACCTGAGCTCCTCCCGCAGTCTCCTCACCGTCTTGCTGGCTTCTTCGTACTCAGAGAGGTGGCCCAGAGCCCGGGAGGCATAGGTGGAAATAGACTCCCGGGTCCTCAGCATTCCCCAGCCCTCTTCACTGAGGTCAGCCTCACCTCCCTGAGCACTCAGCTTTCCCGCAGTATCCAACTTTTCCTTGGTACCCAGCTTTCCCGAGGTATCCAGCTTTCCTGGGGTTTTGGTGCTTTTTGATGCCTTAGCTGGCCTGGGGGTACTTGGAGCAGCATTGCTGCTGTTCCTTGCAGATCTTCTTACCCCCAAGGCTTCCGCAGCGCTGGCCGGTTCCTGGCTACCCCTGCCTCCCGCCGGCCTAGACCGGGAAGCAGGAGCCTGGGACTTGCTGCCCTGGCTCATGCCTGAAAACCCACTCCCTCCCTGGGAGAGGAGAGAGCAGGCCCCAGGTGGAGGTGGTTTTCCCTGGAGCTCAGGAGCAGCAGCAGCACACAGCCTCTCACAGCAACAGAGAGTTAACGAGCTGACGAGATACACCTGAGATGCAGACTGCACTCACTATCCTGCTGCTGGGGCAGTCACTGTGTACTACATGACATACTTATCCTGTACTGACCCCTGAGTTACATCCTGTATTATACCCCAGAGCTGCACTCACTTTCTGCTGCTGGTGCAGTCACTGTGTACTACTACATTACCTTATCCTGTACGCATCCTGAGTTACATCCTGTATTATCCCCAGCGCTGCACTCACTATTCTGCTGCTGGTTCAGTCACTTGTTTGTTTTGTGTACATACATGACATATTATCCTGTACGATCCTGAGTGCTCCTGTATTATCCCCCAGAACCGCACTCATATTCTGCTTCTGGTGCAGTCACTTGTACATACCGACATTACTTATCCTGTACTGATCCTGATTTACATCCTGTATAAGCTCCAGACGCACTCACTATTCTGCGGCTGGTGCAGTCACTGTTACTACATGACATTCCTTACCCTGTACTGATCAGATTACATCCTTTATTATACCCAAGCTGCACTCACTATTCTTTTTTTCTGCTGGCATTCACAGTTAGTTCCTCCGCCGTCCACCAGATGTCGTCTGCTGCACCGAAGTTCCCCGAGGTCCCGCTGAATGCCCGGAAATTCACCGCTTTCCCTAATGAAGGTAATTGCCAAGTTTTCGCCACACATTTTATTTTATTTTTTTAATGCGGCGGTTTTCCGAATCGTCAGTGTTTTTGTTCGGCCCTGCTCCCCGTCGCGTGCATGCCCGGCGATGCACCACAATCAAATAAACAAAAATAAAAAAAAATTGCGTGCGCCAAAATCCCGGGGCAATACAGGGGAATCGGCGCAAAACTGGTAATATTAGTGTACACGTCGGGAAACGCGATGTATGTGTACATACCTTATCATGCGTTAGTCATTCCCCTGGGTTATGACAAAGCTTGTTCCAGGGTTGCACTCACAGTTCTCATACTCCACTCTGTGAGCAGGTCGTCGTCTCCTTCTGAACACAGGATGCGGCTGCGGCCGGTGATCTCTCTCCTCCAGATTGGTGAAGTAAAAAAAAAAAAAAAAAAAAGAAAGAGGTGATGACGCTCCGAGGTGTTCCGGCACCCAAAAACGCTTCCACGTATTCCTTCTCACTGTCTCCTTGAAACAGTTTCTCGCTTGTTTCCTGGCATAGCTTTTCCACCAATTCCTAATACTCCTAATTAAATCCAGTCGATAATATAGGGGAAAGTCACAGTTATAATACTGGAGAGATTGGGGAGGATATTTCATATTTTGAGGAAGGCGTGACTCACGGGGCCATAATATGATGAGGGAATGGAGCGGTGGACAGCAGGAGCGAGTTTCGTCCAGTCATGTGATCCTTTTAGACAGGACATGTCTGTATGTGACTGGAGTTCAATGTCCTAATGTGATGAAAGATGGAGACGGGTGTGAACAGTCACAGCAGCACAGAGTATTTCAGCGAGAAATGTGCGATCTAGAGGACGGTAGATTTTTGTGAGGTTCCACCGAGACAGGGCTGCGAGGACAAGTAGGGGTTAAAACTCTGAATGGAGTATCCGAGAGCTCGCCGCAGACAGAGTATTTCAGGAGCGCACGACGATTATACTGACCTGCCAAGATGTTGCAAACATTTCTGCAGCGGTGTGAAGACCGACATAGGCGGGAAGAAGGACTGAGGCGGCGGTGGTGTGGATGATCTGACTGACCCGGGGGGTTCTGGTGCTGCTTGACTGGGACGGGGGTCCTCCAGAGACATTTTTCTTACCTCTGCACATAACTAGTATACACCAGTGATTGGGGTCCCACCGAGTCTGTCAGAGACAGGACGGCCATGACCGAAGGTTAGGAGTGCAGTGACACAGTGGGGGCACAGCCCATGCCCCGCAGGTCTTTTCTGTTCTTGATGGGTTAAGTAGTCATCTACGAAGGGTTAAGCTAAAGAGACGACTCTGCTCCGGGTGAGTGGGGTGTGGTGGGTGATGGGGTCGTTTCAGTCTTGAGATACCCCGGATCCGTGAGGCTCCCTTTCATCACCCTAACGATTCAACCAGTAATGGAAAAGTTACAAGTTCTAGATATCCACAAGTCTACAATGTATCCAACTCATCATACACACCACCAACAGTGTCATACCACAAATGTCTCAGTATCCCCCACCTATGATAAAAAGGAAAGCTACCATGAGGGATCTCTAGAAGAATAGATCTGTGGTAGATTCCTCCTGCTGCTTTGCCCTGACTGTGTTTAATAATCCTGGAACCTAACCTGGTTAAAACTTTATTTTAAGTAATTGTAAATTACTGCAGAGGCTACTGGGGCTTGGCCTTATCCCATAGCCCCACCGGCTCGTACATGGCTCCCCAGTAGCTCTGCAGGGTTGGTAATTTACATTTACTAAAATAAAGTTTTAACAGTTGGTTCGCAGGATTATTAAATGACATATTTAGGGCAGAAGAATGCCGGAATGCATCTACTGCGAATTCAATCTACTCCTGATAGCACAATCCTCATGGTATTTTCCCCTTAAGAAAGGAATTGCCCACAGTGACCTCATAGAATAGCAGCTTTTGGCTGCGTTCACAGGTTTGCGTGCGTTTATGCAATGTAACACACATGTTACAAAGTGCTAACATGAGTTAACATATGTGGTTCGTAAATGCACTGTTGACAGCAGTAATTATGCAAATCTCCTCTTATCAGCTGTTTGAAAATGCATGCGTTAAACAAAAAAAACGAACTTGTCCAAATGCAGCCTAAAGGGTCCTATTCGCTAAAACATAAGTAAGCACCAGGGTTAGCGTCCCCCTGTTGCACTGCTGTTATGAACTAGGACCCCAAGGGCCCTATTATAATCAATGACACGTTTTATCTGCAAGATCTTAAGCAAAATGTCTGATTTTTATCATTAGTACTTCTCAGCATGTGCTGCGGGCAATCCTGGGCCTGTAGTCTCCTACCTGAAGCCATGTCTCCGCATCTGAATTGTGATAATGGTCGACATTCTGCAACATAAGAATCATTTTTCACGAGATTTCAGCTCCGAACATTATATTATACTTCAGAGCTGCACTTGTAATTCCTGCTGCAAATTTGAATGACGGTCGAAATTTGTGGACATGAAAAGGGGAACTTTCTTACACAGTGCAATTCTGGTTAAAAGCCAACAATTCCTAGAAGGATCTGTCCCAGACACGTAAGCCAGCATCGGCGGTAGGGCGCGGTCACACATTGCGTTTTGGTTGTGTTTTTTTAAACACATTCACAGCCGTGAATATGTCTGGGTCAGGCAGCCCTAACCCAACCCGACCACCTATCCCTCATCTATAGTCAAATGATTTGCCAATCTTGAAATCATACCAGAATTTTTACATTCACTGACAGCAAGCAACGATCTTAAGAAAGAGCTAAATTTATGACAAAGTCCTGCATCTCTTACCGCCCCTGTGCATTGATCTGATGAGGAACGCGCCGCCCATTGCCCCCAGCTGTTCCGGTACTGCATCTCAGCTCCATTTCTTGCATATTCACAAAACAAATTCCCCGCTCACCTTCCGCATGGTGGATGATGTTTTATGAAAAGTTGTCTTTTTAACTCTAGTTACTCAAACATATATGAGCGACCGACCTACAATAGTGACTTGGTGCTTGGGTTTACAATGACACGCTGCTGGGCGTTGTAGTCCCATTCCTAACACTATGACAGCTGGTTCCGCCCCTGCACACAGTGACTCTGACCCCTACTTCCCAGTAAGTCTACAGCCAACAAGGGCAATTGAAAACAGGGGCACCTCCAGTCCGCGCCAATCCTCCCATTTACCATTCACCCACCGCTAATCACAACGTGATCCATATAAAAGCCTGCGGTTTCCCAGACTCACAACACCCGGACAGCGTACGGCGATACAAGCACACCTCAGCTGACACTTCGCAGCCATCTTGGTACCCTCTTTCTACAAAGTTCAATCTAAAAAAAGCCAACAAATGTGTACTAATCAAGGATAATAAATTAGAAAGCAAAATCAAGGAAATGGACGGGTTTTGGTACTGAACTAATCCTCACAAGATATAATAAAAATCGGATGTGTACTAAAGATGGCTGTATTGCGTTTCGTTACGTTGAAACGTCACAGGAAATGAGAGGACAATCTGGCGCCTTGGAAGGAGGAGCAGAGGTGTAGTAATGTGGATGACGGGGTGCTTGATTGCTGCGTTTGGTGACTGAAAGATAAGGCTGTTTGAGGCGCAGACCACATGGCGGAGGAGCGAGTTACATAGAGGGAGATGTGACTGGTCCTGCCGCGGTGGGACGATGTGATGGTGGTGATGTCCTCCTCGTGTATGAGGTGAGGGTTGGCTGAGAGCTGACATGTCACATTCCACGTGAGGCTTGACCCAGGAGCTGACAATCTAATGGTCCATAATCTTATGCTGAGACAAACTCGGCGTATACAATGCGCTATACATCACTGATAACTGATAATGAGGCAGCACACATATATCAACACAATACTGCGGGGGCGTGGGAGGGGTTTTTGCTATTTTCTAAGATCGCTGCTTGCTGTCAGAACCATGAATACGCACAGCTGAGGTCTGTGTACTATGGTATCTTCTCATCCGCATCACAATCCGTCTATCCCAAATATCAAGAAGAAAATAGAGAGCCGCAAATGTGTCCTACCCCCAAGTGTACTGTGTCCTAACAGAACCTACGCAAGTCTAGCTCCACCCTTCACCCCGGACCAGTACCTTGACCCAGTGTGGCAACGAGAAGATGAGTCTGACGGTGAGTCACTGGCCACTCACTGAGTCTGTACTACAGAAGTCTCACTCCCTATCTGCTGCGGTTCAGTCCTGTGTACATACATGGCATTACTTATCCTGTACATTATCCGAGTTACATCCTGTATATACTCCAACTGTACTCACTATTCCGCTGCCTGGACAGTCACTGTGTACCACAATGACAATTACTTATCCCTGTACTGTCCTGAGTTACATCCTGTATTATGCCCAGAGCTGCACTCATTATTCTGCTGGTGCAGTCACTGTGTACATACCTGACATTACCTTATCCTGTACTGATCCTGAGTACTTCCTGTATTTACCCCAGAGCTGCACTCACTATTCGCTGCTGTTGCAGTCCACTGTGTACATACATGACATTACTTATCCTGGACTGATCCGAGTTACATCCTGTATTACACCCCAGATCTGTCACTCACTATTAAAACCAACGCTCTGGTTCAGTCCACTGTCAATGTACAGTACTTATCCGTTCTGATCCTGAGGTACATCCTGTTTTAAAATCTTTAATTATACCCCATAGCTGCACTCACTATTCGCTCGGTGCAGATACGTGGTCATCCTGACATTACTTATCCTGTACTGATCCTGAGTTCCATCCTGTAGTATACCCCAGAGCTGCCTCACTATTCTGCTGCTGGGCAGTCACTGTTACATACATGACATGACTTATGCTGTTAAGATCCGAGTACATCCGTATTATCCCCCAGAGCTGCACTCACATTCTGCTGCTGGTGCAGTCACTGTCTACATACATGACATTACTTAGCTGTACTGATCCTGAGTTACATCCTGTATTATACCCCAGAGCTGCACTCACTATTTTCTGGTGTTGCAGTCACTGTGGACATACATACATTCTTATCCTGTACTGATCTGAGTTCTCCTGTATTATACTCCGAGCTTCCTCACTATTCTGCTGCTGGTGCAGTCACTGTGTACATACATGACATTACTTATCCTGTTACTGATCCTGAGTTACAATCCTGTATTAGACTCCCATAGCTGCACTCACTATTCTGCTGCTGGTGCAGTCACTGTACTACATCATTACTTATCCTGTACTGGTCCTGATTACATCCTGTATGTATACTCCAGATCTGCACTCACTATTCTGCTGCTGGTGTAGTCCCTGTGTACATACCTGACATACTTATCTTGTACTGATCCTAGTTACATCCTGTATTACACCCCAGAGCTGCACTCACTATTCTGCCTGCTGGTGCAGTCACTGTCGTACATACATGACTTTACTTATGCCTGTACTTAATCCTGAGTTTTACATCCTGTATTCTAACCCCAGAGCTGCACTCACTTTTCTGCTGCTGTGGCAGTCACTGTGGTACTACCATACATTACTTCTCCTGTACTGATCCTGAGTTACATCCTTATTAACCCAAGCTGCACTCACTATTCTCTGCGGGCAGTCACTGTGTACATCCGACAGTATTTCCTGTACTGTATCCTGAGTTCATCCTGTAATTAATACTCCAAAGCTGCACTCCACTATTCTGCTGCATGGTGCAGTCACTTGTGTACATACATGGACATTCTTATCCTGTACTGAGCCTGACGTTAAATCCTTATTATTTCTCCAGACGCTTGGCTCACGAGTTGCTGCTGGTGCAGTCCACTGTACATACATGGCGATTACTTATCCTGTACTGATCCTGAGTTCATCGTTATACTCCAGAGCTGCACTCACATTTTGCTGCGGTGTCAGTCACTGTGTGAAATACATGAACAATTACTTATCCTGTACTGACCGGAGATTTACATCCTGTATTACCCCCAGAGCTCACTCACATTCCTGCTGCTGGTGCAGTCACTGTGCATAATGCAATACTTATCCTACTATCCTGAGTTACCGCCTGTATTATACACCCGAGTCTGTCACTCACTATTCTGTGCGGGTCAGGTCACTGTGTAGCATACATGACATACTTATCCTGACTATCCTGAGTTACATCCTTATTATACTCCAGAGCTGCACTCCACTATATGCTGCTGCTGGTGCAGTCACTGTGTACATACCCCCCATTGTGAAAAACCAATTACTTCTCCTGGTACTAATCCATGAGTTACATCCTAGTATTACCCCCCAGAGCTGCACTCACTAATTCTGCTGCTGGTGCCAAGTACTGTGCTACATGAATTACTTATCCGGTATGATCCTGAGTCACATCCTGTATTATCCCCAGAGCTGCACTCACTAATTCGGCTGCTGGGGCAGATCTGTGTACATACCTGACATTACTTATCCTGTACTGATCCTGAGGTACATCTTATTATAACCCCAGAGCGGCCCTCACTATTCTGCTGCTGGTGCAGTCACTGTGTACATCATTACATTACTTATGCTGTACTGAATCCGAGTTACCTCCTTTATTAAAAAAATACCCCAGAGCGGCACTCACTATTCTGCTGCTGGGTGCTTCACTGTCTACGTACATGACATTACGTATCCTGTAACTGATCCTGAGTTACCTCCTGTATTATACTCCGAGCTGCACTCACTATTCGCTGCTGGTGCAGTTTCACTGTGTACATACAGGACATTACTTATCCTGAACTGATCCTGAGTTACATCCTGTATTATACTCGCAGAGCTGCACTCACTATTCGCGGCTGGCATCACTGTCATACATTGCATTACTTATCCTTTACTGATCCTGATTACTCCTATATTATACTCCAACTGCACTCACATTCTCTGCTGGTGTATTGTCACTGTGTACATACTTGACTTACTTATCCTGTACTGATCCGGATTACATCCTGTATTACACCCCCGAGCTGTCGCTGCCTATTCGCTGCTGGTGCATCACTGTGTACATACATACATTACTTATCCTGTACTGATCCTGGTTACATCCTGTATATATACCGAGCTGCCTCACTATTCTGCTCGGGGCATCACTGTGTACATACATGACATTACTTATCCTGTACTGATCCGAGTTACATCCGGTTTAACTCCAGAGCTGCACTCATATTCTTCTGCTGGTGTAGCCTGTGTACTACATGGACATTACTTAGCCTGTACTGATCCTGATTTACATCCTGTTTACACCCCATAGCTGCACTCCACTAGGCTGCTGCTGGTCAGTCCACTGTGGTACCTACATGACATTACTTATCCGTACGGATCCTGAGTTACATCCGTATATACCCCAGACTGCACTCATATTCTCTGCTTTGGTGCAGTTCACTGGTTAACCTACATGGACATTACTTCTCCTGTCTGATCCTGAGTTTACATCCTGTATTTCTCCAGAGCTACACTCCGATTCTGCGGCTGGTGCGTCACTGTTTCCATACATGACCTTACTTATCCTGTCCTGATCCTAGTTACACTCCTGTATTATTACTCCAGAGCTGCCTCACGATTCTGCTGGCTGTGCAGTCACTGTACATCATGCATTATTACCTGTACGGATCCTAGTTACTCCTGTAATTTACTCCAAGCGCACTCAACTAGTTCGGCTGCGGTGTATCACTGTGTCCATCCTACATTACTTATCGGGCGTGTCTGGGTGGGATGCTGAGTTAATCCTGGATTAACCCCTGCGAGGTGAGGGACAGGCGTTTGCACGTCGCAATTGGTCTGGTGCTGTCTCACTGTGGGAGCTGGGGGCGGGGGTGGGGCGTCGGGTGCATGTGGCGCGCGTGTGGACTTATCCTTACGGATCCTGAGAGTTAGGATCGCGGTTCGTATTATACTGGGGTGGGTGGCCCGAGCTTTCACTCACTATTCGCTGCTGGGCAGTCACTGTGTACATACATGACTTACTTATCCGGTCGATCCTGATTACAATCCGTATTATACTCCAGATCTGCAAACTCACTATTCTGCTCTGGTGTAGTCACTGTGGTACATCGGACATGACGGGGGGCGGGGTTGGCGTGGGGGGGGGGGGGCGTCGGGTGGGGTTGGACTGATCCTAGTTACATCCGTATTCCCCCAGAGGGCTGCACTCACTATTCTGCGTGCGTGGGTGCAGTCACTGTGTACATACGACATTACTTATGCTGTACTGAGCCGAGTTACTCCTGGATTATAGGGGGGGCGGCGGGCCAAGCTGCACGGGGCACTTCGTGTGGGGGGCGCGTGCTGCTGGTTGTGGGCTGGGGGGGGTCACTGTGTACATACAGACATGACTTATCGCTGTACATCCTGAGGTTGAACATCCTGTATAACCCCCAGCTGCACTCACTATTCCTGCTGGGCAGTCACTTGTACATACATGACATGTGAGGGCTTAGCCTGTCTGAATCCTGAGTTACATCCTTTGGGTTATACTCCAGAGCTGCACTCTCTATTCTGCTGCTGGTGCAGTCACTGTTAGCAATAACATGACATTACTGATCCTGACTGATCCGGGTTACTTCCTGTATATACTCCAGACTGCCTCACGTTCTGCTGCTGGTGGCAGTCCACTGGTGTATCATCATGACCTTACTTATCCATGTACTGATCCTGAATTACATCCGTATTATCTCCCATATAAACGAGCGCACTCACTGTTCTGCTGCTGGTGCAGGTCACTGTGTGCATACATGACTTACTTCATCGTACGGATCCTGAGTTTACCTCCTGTATTTTCCCCCAAGCTGCACTCACTATTTCTTGCTGCTGGTGCAAGTCACATTGTACAATACATGACATTTTTACTTAGCCTGTATGACCTGTTTACATCCTGTATTATACCCCACGCTGCAGAACGTCGGGGGCCTATTCTGCTGGCTTGTGGTGTAGTCCACTGTACACATACAATGACTTACTTTATCCTTACTGATCCTGATTCATTCCGGTATTATACTCAAGCTGCCTCACTATGTCTGGGCGTGCGTGGGTGGTGCACGGATCACTGTGTACATACATGACATTTACGTTGGGGGAGGTGGGGAGCGGCTGTACTGATCCTGAGTACATCCGGATTATACCCCGAATCTGCACTCATCTATTCTTGGCTTCTGGTTTTCACTGTGCCCATACATTGCATTACTATCCTTTACTGACCCGATTACCCTGTATTAACCCCAAGCGGCACTCACTATTCTGCTGCTGGTGCATTCACTGGGTCATATACATGAAATTCTTATCCTGTACTGATCCTGAGTTACAGCCTGTATTATCCACCAGAGCGCACTCACTATTGGGGGTGCTGCGGGTCCAGTCACTGTGGACGGACAGTGAGGCGGATTACTATCCTTACTGATCGGAGTTATCGGCCTTTGTTGGGGACTGTGCAGCGCTGCAACTCACTAGTCGGCTGGGCTGGTGTCCGTCACTGTATACATACAGGGTTACGAGGTGCGCTGGTTATCGCGGGTGTACTGACCGGAGTTACATCTTAATTATACGCCCGATCGTTGCACTCACTATTGTCGTGCTGCTGTGCAGAAAAAGGTGAAGTGAGAGGCCGAGGCTTCACTGTGTACATACATGACATTACTTATCCTTAACTGACCTGAGTTTTATCCGTATTTTATTTTGTTTTTTTTTTTTTTTTTTTTTTTTTTTTTTTGTTAACTCCAAGCTGCACTCAATATTCGGCTGCTGGTGCAGTCAATGTGTACTACATGACAGTACTTATCCTGTACTGATCCTGAGTTAGATCCGTATATACTCATAGCTGCACCACTAATGCTGCTGCTGGTGCAGTCACTGTACATACATGGCATTCCTTATCCTGTAACTGATCCTGAGTTACATCCTGTTTAGTACTCAGAGCTGCACTCCTATTCGCACTGGTGGTAGTCACTGTGTAATACATACTTACTATCCTGTAACTGATCCTGATTACATCCTGTATCACGCCCAGAGCTGGCACCACTAGTCTGCTGCTGGGTGCGTCACGGTGTACATACATGACATTACTATCTGTAACTGATCCTGAGTTTACTCCTGTTTATCCCCAGAGCTGCACTCACTATTCTGGTGCTGGCTTGGGTCGGGGGTCCACTGTGTACAATACTGACATTACTTATCCTGTAACTGACCTGAGTTACATCCTGAGATAAGCTCCCAGCTGCACCACTATTCTGCTGCGGTGTAGCCTTGTTTAAAAAAAAACACCTACATACTTACTTTAAGCTGTACTGATCCTGATTTCCTCCTTATTACCCCCCAGGAGCTCCCTCACTATCTCTCTGGGTGCAGTCACGTTACAGACATGAATTACTTATGCTGTACGAGCCGAGTTCCATGCCTGTATGTATACCCCAGATCTGCACTCACTATTCTGCGCTGGTGCAGTCCTGTGTACATAATGACATGTACTTATCCTGTACTGATCCTGGTTACATCCTGTATTATACCCCAGACTGCACTCACGATTCTGCTGTCTGGGCAGTCACTGTGTACATACATGACCTTACTTATCCTGTACTGGATCCTGATTCTCCTTATTATACTCCAGAGCTGCAGCACTATTCTGCTGCTTGGCAGTCACGTGGTCGACATGACTGTACATGATCCTGTACTGATCCTGAAGTTACATCCTGTATTTCTCCATAGCTGCACGTCACTGTTCTGCGGTCGGGGCAGTCACTGTACATACAGACCTTACTTATCCTGTACGATCTGATTTACAGCCTGTATATACTCCAGACTGCACTCACTGTTCTGCTGCTGGTGGCATTCACTGTGTAACAGACATGACATTACTATCCGGTACTGATCCTGAGTTACATCCTGTATTGATACCCCAGGCTGCACTCACTATTCTGCTGCTGGTGCGTCACTGTGTACATACTGGACATTCCTTACCTGTACTGATCCTGCGTTACTCCTGTATTTTACCCCTAGCTGCCCTCACTAATTCTGCTCTGGTGTAGTCACGGGTGCACATACAGACTTACTTATCCTGTAACTGATCCTGAGTTCCTCCTGTATTATACTCCAGACTGCACTCACTTTCTGCTGCTGTGCATTCACTGTGTTACATCATGACTTACTTATCCTGTACTGAGCCTAGTTTCATCTGTATTATACCCCAGAGCTGCACTCACTATTCTGCTGCTGGTTTGTCACTGTGCACATACAGACATTACTTATCCGTACTGATCCTGATTACATCCTGTATTTAATACTCCAAGCTGCATCCCTATTCTGCTGCTGGTGCGTCACTGTTACAATACATGACATTCTTATCCTGTACTGATACCTGAGTTACCATCTGTCATTCTCCCCCGAGCTGCCTCATTATTCTGCTGCGGTGTAGTCACGGGGCCAGACTGGCATTACTTAGCCGTACGGAGCCCGAGTACATCCGGAGTATACCCCAGGGAGGGCTGCACGCACTAATTCGGCTGCTGATGCAGTCACTGGGGTGGTGGTATAGTGACCGCACAGTGGGGGGGTACTTATCCTGGCACTGACCTGGAGTTACAGGCCTGTAGTGAGGTGGAGGGCAGCAAGCTGCACTCACTATTGCTGCTGCTGGGTATCGTCACGGTGTACATAGCAAACATTACGTTATCCTGTACGGGTGATCCTGAGTTACATCCTGTATTATCTCCAGCGCTCAACTCACTATGCTGCTGCTGGTGCGGGGTCGACGGGTAGACTGTGTGGCAGGAGCGAGTTAAGGCCTTTTTTGTATCCGGGGGGGTGGAGGGGGCGGGTGGGGGGTGATCCTGAGTTACCTCCTGTATTATACCCCGAGCGCACTCACTATTCGCGGCGGGTACCGTCACTGTGGTAAAATACATGACATTACGTATCCTGTACTGATCCGAGTTTACATCCTGTATTATACCCCCAGCCTGCACTCACGATGCGCTGCTGTGGAGTCCCGTGCACATACATGCATTACTTATCCTGTACGATCCGAGTACATCCTGTATTATGGGCCCGGGCAGAGTCATGGCAGCGTGCACGAATTCGTGCGGATGGTGCTTGTTTTAGTGCATTCACTGTATATCATGACATTACTTAGCCGTGTACTGAAGCCGGAGGGACATCCTGTAGTTTTACACCAGGGGGTGGGGGGGCTCACTCACTATTCTGCTGCTGGTACAGTCTCGGCTGTTAGGCGATAGGCATACATTGTTTAGTGCCTGTACTACCAGTTACATCCTGTATTCTACCCCAACTGACGCACTATCTTCTGCTGGGGTGCATCACTGGGTATATACCTGAATTCCTTATCCTGTACTGATCCTGAGTTCCATCCTGTCAGTATACACAGAGCTGCCTCACTATTCTGCTGCTGTTACAAGTCACTGGTGTACATACATGACATTACTTATCCTGTCTGATCCTGAGTATATCCCTGTATTTACTGGCAAGCTGCACTCCTATGCTGCTGCTGGTGCTTCACTGTGTACATACTAATTACTTAGCCTGTACTGATCCTGAGTGTTTGTACACCTGTATTATACCCCGAGCTTCACTCACTATCTGCTTTCCTAAAGAAGTGCAGTCACTTTGTACATACATACCTTACTTATCCTGTAATGATCACTGAGTTATAGCCTTATTATTACTTCCAGAGCTGCACTCCTAGGCTCTGCTGGTGCAGCATGTGTACATACATGACTTACTTATTCTTTACTGATCCTTAGTTACATCCTGTATTATCCCCAGACTGCACCACTATTCTGTATATGTATACTCTCCTGCCATCTCTTCCAGCCCCCCCCCCCATGGACCTGGCCAGTACAATCAGTGATGAGAATCGCGCGCCATATAGAAGATGCTTATTGGCGAGAGTATCCTTTATCTGAGACTTTGCTCCTCTTCCTGTGATTCTCCCTCTCCAGGTCTGTACTAGACAGGGGAAGCTCAGGTTTTGCTGCTATCTTCTGAGTAAGTGTTGACGGAGTTCAAGAATGTTAATGCAGTTTTTATATGTGAGGTAAGAGGATAAAAACCAAATGCTGTCGCTGTCGTTATTTGGTTTTTATTTTGGGTTTAGTTTGTCCATTTGTCCTTAGCCATTTCCAGATATACTCACTAACAACCGTCCTGCTGCCAAATTCTTGGTCTGACGCCAAAGGACGATGAAAAACCCGCATCAAAATGTGGGGGGGGGGTGGAGTATCGATGCTTTAATGGGAGGGAGGATTGGGGAGGCTCAGCCTCTGCAGACGAGCACAAGGTCCAGCACAATCCTGGGAATAAAATACTTATTTCACTCCTCTTTTCTAAATAGCAACATTCACAAATTTCACTCCAGGACAATCTTAACCCCTTAACGCTCTGCGCCGTAGCTCATACAGGCACAGAAGTCTAAGGTGGTATGAATAAGTGGCTCACGTCTTAGTCCTCTTCATACATAGTTGGGTGTTGTTGCATTTGGGCGGAGAATGACGCCCAAATGTTTCAGAAAACGACTTTTTCACCGTTTACTAACATAGAAAATTAAATATAAAAAAATTTCAAAATGTCGCACAACCTCAAATGTTAGCATTGAAAACGTCGGCTCATTTCGCAAAAATGACACCTCACACATCTCCGTGCGCCAAATTGAAAAAGTTATTACGTCAGAAATGGCAACAAAATGTTTTTTTCTTTTTTGGTACCATTCTTTAATTTTTGAAATGTCTTAAAACACAATAACCTGTTAAATTTTGTACACCGCGATCGCACCGAACGCAAAGAATAAAGTAGGCGTGTTTTTCGGGAAGAGAGTAGAAAGTCGTAAAACGGAACCACAAGAACGGACACACGGGGCGTTTTTTTGTGTTCAAGGTTTTCCACTTGAGTTACATCCTGTATTATACCCCAGAGCTGCACTCACTATTCTGCTGGTGCAGTCACTGTGTACATACATGACATTAATTATCCTGTACTGATCCTGAGTTACATCCTGTATTATACCCCAGAGCTGCACTCACTATTCTGCTGCTGGTGCAGTCACTGTGTACATACATGACATTAATGATCCTGTACTGATCCTGAGTTACATCCTGTATTATACTCCAGAGCTGGTGTGACCTCCCTCCATTGTCTCCGTGTGTGACCTCCCTCCATTGTCCTGACAGATCCAGTCCAAGATTCCTGACTCCGTCTTCCAGCTGCTCGAGTATCTGAAAGATCTTCTCCTCCTCTTCTACCACAACTACCTGCTGCCTGCGGTGCAGTACTGCGAGGACACCATGCAGCAGACGTGGCAGCTCTACGTGGACTCCTGCAAGTACGTAACCTGTGCTATTGTCACAGCACCTCTGCAGGGGTGGCACCTTCTGGAGCCATGTGCTTTGTACATTTGGTCTTTTGCTGCCGTTGCTCACATGACTCTTAAAGGAATATTATGGGCTTCATTTATTGATACCGATCCTTGGGATGATTATCATCCGTTTGGATCTGTTAAGCAGCAGACGCACACACAGCGCAGTGCGTGGTATTGGAGGCCCTGCCCGGTACTGCAGAACTTTAATGGAGGAAAACATTAAAATCTTCTGGTATCAAGTTGTAGAAAATGGCTCCGTAATTTCTGTCCATTATGCAGTTTCTAAGAAATTCCCACTTTATTCTGTATGCTAATGAGGCAGTTGGTGCTCCTAGAGCACTGCTATCCCTGCCTAGAGCACTGCCCTTTGTCCAATAATTGGGAGACTTGTCTTGTGAGAGGCTTGGGGTGACACTGGAAGAATGGGGAAGAGATTTGGGCATAGAATAGAAGTGCTCCCGGTGCTGAGGACACGTCCGTGGTTCGCCAACTGCCTCATTAGCATACGGAATAAACCAGGAATATCCTGGAAACAGCCTAAAGGATGGAAATAATAAACATTTATTGGAAATCTCTGTGAATTTCTCTGAGATGTTATAACTTTGGGTTGAGGTGTTGGACTTCCTTTAAATGGGACTGAGTTCCAAACAGGTCATGTGATGAATGGACCTGACTAGCGATGAGGGGAACCGAACTACAGGTTCTGGCGTCGTCTGTTTGCCACCTCTGTCTAACCCTGGCATGTTGCTTGATGGGCTGCAAATAAGCCAATTGGGCAGTTTTATGTCCCTAGCAACTAGGCATGGCAGCGATTGGCTAGGTGGACACATTTGGCCCGAACCTAAAGTTCTGGTCCGCTCCTCTCTGATCTGCGAGTGTTGGACTCCCAGGCATCTGATATTGACTCCCTTCTGGAAGGAAACCCCAGAATATCCCTTTAAATCCTGGCCCGGAGGTTCTGTAGATGGGGGGGGCAGTGACTTCTGCCGGGTCTGTGATGGTTGCGGAGGGCTTGGTGTCCACTGTCGCTGGTCAGATGTTGAGGACTTCTCCTGTAAATAGAAATCCATGACCCATCCCTTTATGATGAGAGTTAGAAACGTCCTCGAAACTCTTGTGCCGTTACTTTAATCTAATCTCCTGCCTTTTGTCCGCAGTGGGAAGGTGACGTGGGACTGTACGAGGAGGCATCTCTCCAACATCACACAATCCTCCTGGACGTTCCTACAGAACACGACGCTGGCCATAAAGGACTGGGCCGTCGCCATCGTCTCCAATCACTAGACCTAAAAGACTTCAGCTCCTCCCCCCTCCCCCCGTGTCATGTCAGTGGGTGACCACTCGCCCATCATAGGGACCAGCTCCAGGATCCAGACCTAGGCCGATATTTTGGGATCAATCCCTTGCCCCCTGAATTGTGTGATTGTGTCATATCGGGAGCCGGTGTGATCTTCCGGGTCTCCTGGGACGTCGGTTCTGGTGAGCCTGCGCTGACTGCGGATCCTGTTGGTTCTGTTGTGGTGAATGTGATGTTTGGAGACAGTTTCCTTCCCGTGGACTTTATTCTGGTTGTGAGCGGATCTTCTGCTGTGTCCAGCGATGGTCGCGTCTCTGGTCTGGATTTTACACGTTTGACCCATTGGGTCTTTATCAGTCGTCCTCGCTGGTCTCCCCCTGGAGCAGACAAGTCTGAGCTTTGGTCCTTTTTAGCCAATTTTTTGTTGTCCGTTTTTTCATTAAATCTGTGTGCGTCCGGTCACGTGTCTTTACGTCTCCACCACCGCAGTGAGCGACGTCGCTCCAGTATCGTCCTCTGCATCGCAATAAACTCGCAGTATTCCAGAAGACTCTAAAATCCTGTGGACGTGAGTGACGCGGCTTCTCTTCCTTAATTTCCAAGCTATATAAATTGGAGGATGGTCACTAAAACTCCAGTCCCCTGAGCAAGAACCCAAATAAAACCTTGTGCAGAAAAACAGATGAATTAACCCTTTTCAAGCTGTCGCCCTTTTCTGTTTTTGTGGGGTTTTCTTTTTCCTTCTTGTTTCCTACCTTACAAACCTCTTCCAAAGCCGTATGAGGGCTTGTTTTCTGTGGGAGGGAATGTTCTTCCTACTGGCTCAATACAATGTCCTAGGAAGCTGCAAAAAATGTTCTAAATGGATTGAAATTGACAAAAGCAAAACTTAGTTGTGCCCTATTCTTACAGCTTCGTCCACATTGATAAATCATCTTTATTCAAAGAGCCATTACAGCTATGCCAATTTTTTTTTTATATAACTGTTTTTATAATGACAAGTTCCCCCAGAGTAAGTGTCTGTGGTTTATCATTATGGATTTTGATTGTAGATTTGCTTTAAACTAAATAATTAAAGACTGTGCTGTGGATGTAAGTGAAGCTATAAGAAGCCCCTCCTACCTCACCCCTCAGTGTTCAACTTAAAGTACAACTACAAGTATAAAAAGTTTTGCCGAACTCTGCACTAAGGTGAAATAAGCAATTCTCTAATTTATGTCTTTGGTTGGTTGCCATGATTATCCAGTTCTAGATGATGGAGAGGTGGGTGGATGTTATTGGGCGGGGCATTAGATTGGTAGCTGCTGGGTGTAGGAGAATATCTGTCCTGGCAACATGTACTAAACTCTAGGACCTTGAGTGATGTCATAAGCATGTGACTGATCACATGCTCCAGGTCATCCAATTACATACCAGGAATGGTATGTAGCAGAGCTGTATGTGTTTTGAATACAGTAGAAATGTGTATGCATGAAACACACAGTATACATACGGTGTTGCTGCCTTGTGTTCATCTTCTTATACCTATGTAGGTGTTTTTTATGGTGTAGTTGGACATGTTTTACTATATCTTTTTCTTTGTGATGTGGTAGATTTCTATATGATGAGCTCCAGTTTTCTGTCACCCCTGCTTTGTACTAGATGTTTGTCCTGATTGACCGGGTTTGTGCACGTTCATGTGCATGCCCTCATTGCTCTGGCCTCACTGTCCATAGCTGATGTCACAACCAGAAAGTCCCGCCCACTTCAGCAGAAGCTGAGAGGATATTACAGATGGCCTCATGTATCTATTAGCTCTACATCTCAGGATAGGAAGAAGCCAGAAGGAGAAAACTATTTTATGTCAAGTAACTTTACACTTGAAATCTCTGGGAGCAAAAGTTATGGAAGTTACAGGATCATTAGATGAATCATAGATGTAGATACATATTCAATGTTCCCACTCCAGTTATTGGCCCCCCCCCCCCCTAATTCCCACACAGATTTGTCCCAAGAGTGAGACTGGTGCAACACTCTCTTGTCAAAAGCCCCTCAGAAAGGGAATGGACATCCACTGCAACCTACATTGCTGTCTAGCTGTGCATGAGAATGGTCCGAGGTCAACGAGAAAACCTGTAGACATCTGTCTCGTGGCCAAGTGATGTTTGTGCCTTTTGATGGTCTGGGTAGACACCGTAAAATCCAGGTCTTGGGTTTGTCCAGCTTTACTTGCCATATAGAATGGATCACCACACAATCTGGTGTTCCCTCTGTGCTCCTCTGTCAGGACCTTTGTCGTCCCAAGATATTAGTAACAACTTGGTCCAAGATTCGTTTCCTCTCACTCGAACAGGAGCAGGAACCATCCCACAATCCTTAGCACTGACTTGTTACAAATTTTCTGTTTTTTTGTGGCTTAAAAAAAAATTTGTTTTCCTGATGGTTCTTCAAAGCCGAAAGCTTGTAGGTTCTTGATGATGTCATCATTGTGCAGATGTGTTGCCGCGTTGGGTTGTGATTGCCATGTTGAGGAGTGTAGTTCCGGTATCGCTCGTCGTGGGCAGGAATAGGGTATTACGAGGGGTCCATTGATTTTACAAGACAGACCATAAAAGAGGCTGCATTCATTACATAAATCTTTATTAATATCTCTGTCTATACATAAGTTATGTACAAGTCTCTACACACAATTTACAAGGAGTCAGACGGGAAGTGGATACACAGACCGGTCAGGACAAATGGTAACAAATGCCTGTTCTGGAGTAGTGCAGCCCGATCCTCCTACAGAAGATGTACCGATGCCGAAATTAATCCATAAAACCAAACCAAAGAGTAAGGTCGATATAAGGAGGAGTAAATAATACACACAGGAACGTGGGGTACTAGGAGCAGCCCCTACATATTGTGCTATTGGGAAGATTATATGGACTAGCCGAGTGCTCTCCATGTAATAAAGTTGTTGTCCGGAATGATAAAAACATGGCCAATGTTTTCCCGTAATAAAAGGAATCTCAAAATTTTTCGACTAAATTTCGGTACCGACCTTGGCTACAATAACATGCCCTCTCTCGTAGCTTAAACAACTAATGACCATGAATGAGGAGCGCAGACTGATGACCTCTTACAGTGACGTCATGTTGATTGATATCACTGATGCCTCTCCGTAGGTCGGGTAACCAGATTGCGGGTTCCATCCGCTCAAACTAATGGCAAAAAATTTCAGGAGCTCCCATTGACTCGTGTCTCGTAATTCAAGAGGTAAGTGAAATGATGGTAAATTGTCCTACATGGAGATCTGTGCGGGTTTAGTCCGAATTAGATTCTTTTTTGGTCTCCAGGTTCTGACCCTGAAGATGTTTACAAAAACCTCTGTGCTTAGTTACACTGAACAGATCGATGTATAAATTTTTAGATTCCAGTCAAACTTGTCCTATAAATATGTCGCAGCTTCTGTGCCGGTAGGGGGTGGGGGTTCAGTCCCTAAAGGCAAAATCTGTTTGTACGTCAACGTTATTTCGTACATATTAGTGGAAGATCACAACAACTCGGCCAGGACCTGCCGACTACGCCATGTGTTTCCCGTTTTCCCAACTGTTCTTTGATGTCACAATGAATAACAACTTCTCCAAACCTGTTAAAAAAAAGAGCCACCCCTGGAGAGGTTTGACAGTAGATAATCCCTTCTTTCTCCACTGATAACACATAAACAGTGGCCATGCCTTTGTATAGGGGAGGCAGGAAGAACAGATGTCGACCAGTGTATAAGCAACTCAAAACATGCAAAGATCGGGTTTTCATGTCCAATGATGGAAGTAGAGGAGGTAGATCAGTATCGATAGCTTATGTCAACTTCTCATGATGTGTTCCAGGATGGTCACATACAAACTAGCTCTATCAGACAGAAGTGCAAAACCAAGATGGCCGGCATAGTGGGTTCCCTGGAACCGTAACCCTCGCAGATTATTACCAATTCCATCTTCACGCATATTGGGAGTAAGTGATTACAGCAATCGTAATAAATGTGACTTCACTTTTCAGGTACCACGGCGGCTGAGCTATGGAAAAGGGTTGAAGTTCTACTCATCACCTCTGGGTGATGCCACCAATCTGTTTAGTGCTTTTTCATTCACACCTTATACTCTGCGTATTATCTGATTTGTAGACTATTCTAGGACATCGTCAGTATAACAATTCTACACGTCGGTCTATAGCATGAGATGTACAGTGTTATCAATGCGCAGTAAACTACAGAGAACCGTCTGGTGCTCTACGCTATCCTCGCAGCACGTAATGATTGAGGATGATGCGCTATGTATGGATTGTAGGTACTCTACCATTATACATTACTGTCCTGGAGATGTCCATATGATGCGTTCTACATCTGTATAACACCAAGGGCTCATACACACAGACACAGAGCCCGTACGACCCCAGGCACTACCATACAAACTCCATTAGATGCAGAATATACAGAAATAGCCAAGTCATAAAATAACATTGTACAAATACCGAGTTATCACCTCTCTAATTTGTGGTCAAACAAGTGAACCCTAAGGGTTTCTTTGCACCAGTTTATAGAGGTACAGACGTCATTTGAAGCATGTCTGCGTAGGACTGTATGGGGTTGGATACCCAGTGGTTACTGTGTGTGTTGGCTCACTAGTCATCGGCTTAGGCTCTGTCAAAGATGTCTAATCCATATATATCCATCATATATATAATTCCTCTTCTCGTGGGCTTTCTACAACATCAGAGTAAGGTGAACCAAAAACAAATCAAGCAAACATTGATTGTTTGTGTCCTAGTACTATAGTCACTATAATAGTATGGATCCTACAATGTGACAACATGTCGTTGTGCTCTCCGTGATCCCTATTTTTCATGTTAGACTTCGACCCATCAGAAGGACTTTGCCTTCGGTGTCAGTATCCATGTGACCACCATAACTTAAAACTAAACTGCACTCACGCTAACAAAAAAAAACCATATAAAAGGTAGTGAAGTCATGGGGCAGAACCAAACCTAAGATTTTACAAGTTTCAAGTCTAACCATCTTTGGTCTTTACAGGAAGTCACCAAACGTAAAACTCTACAGTGTCGGGAGTTTTCCTTCAAGTACGTTACAGCTTATTAGACTACGATAGACTTTTTGGATTTGCGTTTGTAGTAAATCCCCAGCATGCAGAGTGTTAGTGCTTTTCAGTATCACATCATTACTGGGCCAGAACTTATAAAACAAAGTCAGAAGACTCCTCAAGCAAACTCTGAACGACAGCACCTCAACATCTGGGATCTGTCACATACTCTCCTTACACGACCCTCAAACCTCCACCATCTCAATGACTTTGTCAGTTTGACCGTCGGTTAACAACCAACTTTATACAGTGTTGGAAAAAGATGGCGCCTCACTTTTCGGCCCATAAAGTCTTCCACGTGAGCTTTCTACGCTCTACTAGCCTCTGATGGGACTTCTGATGACCAAGAAGACTGGTCTTCTGCCGAAAGCTTTTACCACATTCAAAGCAAACAAAGGGTTTCTCCCCTGTGTGAGTTCTCTGGTGGACAGTAAGGTGCGAGTTGACGCTAAAGGTTTTGTGGCACTCGGGACACTGATAAGGTCTTTCTCCAGTATGTGTCCTCAGGTGGACCTTTAGATGATAGGACTTGGTAAAGCGCTTACCACACACCTGACATCCATAAGGACGCTCTCCAGTGTGTGTCCTCTGGTGGACTTTAAGGTGTGCACTCTTGTGAAAGCGTTTCTCACAAACAAGGCACTTGTACGGCCTTTCCCCTGTGTGAATTCTCTGATGTATTTTAAGTTTGTATGAATTAGAAAAGCCCTTTCCACAGTCTCCACAAATAAAAGGTGCTGGCAAACTTCTGATGACCGGTCTCGAATCGTGCGGGATGATGTAGTCTTCTCCTTCGTCTGGTGGATCATAAGTCCAAGTTGCATGAACCGTCTGGTGTAAGAGTAGGGTCTCCCTTTCTGTGAAACTCTGTTGACACTCGTTGCACTGAAACGGACGCGCTTGTGTAGGGCTCGATGGGTCTGTGAAGTCGTAGGCACATTCAGATAAGGGCTGGCCAATCCTAAATATAGATTGGCACTTTCTGGGGCGAGGGAGCCGAATTGGTGATGGGTTGTCCCATTCTTCGAGAGACCCATTTTCAAGTGTAAGTTCGTGAGGCTGATACTCTGATAGACATTCCTCCGCCGGGCTTGTGATAAAACTATTATCTATGGAGGCAAAAACAAGACTGAGAAAACCGAGACACAGAAATCAAACGCTTCGAAACTTAATAATCTGGTGAAATACCATATACTTCAGAGAGTGGAGATCTAGCTCAAAGTAGTCCTCTTTATACACTCAGCGGCCACTTTATTAGGTACACCATGCTAGTAACGGGTTGGACCCCCTTTTGCCTTCAGAACTGCCTCAATTCTTCATGGCATAGATACAACAAGGTGCTGGAAGCTCCTCAGAGATTTTGGTCCATATTGACATGATGGCATCACACAGTTGCCGCAGATTTGTCGGCTGCACATCCATGATGCGAATCTCCCGTTCCACCACATCCCAAAGATGCTCTATTGGATTGAGATCTGGTGACTGTGGAGGCCATTTGTGTCCAGTGACCTCATTGTCATGTTCAAGAAACCAGTCTGAGATGATTCCAGCTTTATGACATGGCGCATTATCCTGCTGAAAGTAGCCATCAGATGTTACAGGGTACATTGTGCTCATAAAGGGATGGACATGGTCAGCAACAATACTCAGGTAGGCTGTGGCGTTGTACCAAGGGGCCCAAAGACACCATGACACCACCACCACCAGCCTGACCCGCTGATACAAGGCAGGATGGATCCATGACACCACCACCACCAGCCTGACCCGCTGATACAAGGCAGGATGGGTCCGCGCTTTCATGTTGTTGACGCCAAATTCTGACCCTACCATCCGAATGTCGCAGCAGAAATCGAGACTCATCAGACCTGGCAACGTTTTTTCCAATCTTCTACTGTCCAATTTCGATGAGTTTGTGTAAATTGTAGCCTCAGTTTCCTGTTCTTAGCTGAAAGGAGTGGCACCCGGTGTGGTCTTGTGCTGCTGTAGCCCATCTGCCTCAAAGTTGGACGTACTGTGCGTTCAGAGATGCTCTTCTGCCTACCTTGGTTGTAACGGGGGGCGATTTGAGTCACTGTTGCCTTTCTATCAGCTCGAACCAGTCTGCCCATTCTCCTCTGACCTCTGGCATCAACAAGGCATTTCCGCCCACAGAACTGCCGCTCACTGGATGTTTTTTCTTTTTCGGACCATTCTCTGTAAACCCTAGAGATGGTTGTGCGTGAAAATCCCAGTAGATCAGCAGTTTCTGAAATACTCAGACCAGCCCTTCTGGCACCAACAACCATGCCACGTTCAAAGGCCACAAATCACCTTTCTTCCCCATACTGATGCTCAGTTTGAACTGCAGGAGATTGTCTTGACCATGTCTACATGCCTAAATGCACTGCCGCCATGTGATTGGCCGATTAGAAATTAAGTGTTAACGAGCAGTTGGACAGGTGTACCTAATAAAGTGGCCGGTGAGTGTATAAGGACAATAATACAATACAATAATAGCGTTGAGCACCCTGTGACCATAGAAGCTGCATTGGCCACGTGAATCAGAAAAGGCGAGACCTTCTGACAATACCTTATGCGAGCCACGGCACTAATATTGTGCTATAGATGAGCTTGTCTACTGATCTGACCACCATCCTGCTGGTAGACCAGTGATAGTGCAGGCTGGTCCCTGTGAAGACTGACCTGCACGCTGGTCATCGCTCAGGACCTCGTCATGGTCTGTTTCCTGCACATTCAGCCAGAAAGGCTCCGCACTCCCGTCTATGGTGACGGAGATTCCTGTTCCTATGAAGTCCTCATCTGCCAAGGAGAGAAGAAAGATCTCACTGATCCATAAAGCATTGTTCTCATAAGGCTTTTTACAGATGTCCAGACCCGCCCTGATGAGAAGACCTCTTTGTCCGACCCCCCAGTGGTGAAACAAGTAACAACACTTGTGGACCCACAAAATAGTGAATTATTGTTCAACTCTCAAGGTGACTCAAGGTGAGCATAAAACCCTTTTTAGTAACTATAGACTTCCAATAATAAAGACTCTGAACATGAGTGTTAAGTCACTGCTCACCTGTAGCTCTCTCTCCTTCCACAGGTTCAGGGTCAGGACAGGCTTCGAACACCAGCTCATCAGGTTTTATTCGCAGGAAGATGTCCGGCTTTACAATGGGCACCTCTGGATGAACACAGAACAGTAAACACTGTCCGGGGGAAGGAGCGGTTACTAAAAGGCCACAACGGCTCAAGTCTCACCATCAGCTCCTGCTGATATGTCTTCATGACAACCCTGCTCTCAGCGTGCTCCTACCCTCACGTGTGTCCAGGACTCCCGACCTCACATACCTCAATGATCATATAGTGCTGTCAGGACTACATCCACATATTCAAGTGTTTCAATGGCCACACTAGTGCCCATTAAGTATTCAGTATGAAGTATTTCCATGGCTACGTAAGGTCTCGTCTCTCAGGTATATCCATAGTTGTACAGTCTCTTATAGCCAAATGTCCTATAAATGATCTCGTCCACCCAAATGTCTCCAAATGACCTTCTACACCCAAGTTTCTCCAAAGTTATGTAGGATCTCATCTACTCAAGTGTCTCCAAAAGACCGACTACACCCAAGTATCGCCAAAGTTATGTAGAGTCTTCTACCCCAATTATCTCAGAGGCATATAGGGTATTCTCCAGCTAATTATCTCCACAGTTATTTAGGGTGTTCTAAACCCAAATGTCTTCATAGCTTTATATGGTCTTCTCCACCCAAGTATCTCCAAAGTTATACAGGATCTCTTCCACTCAAGTGTCTCCAAACGGCCTTCTAAAGGACCACCCAAGTATCTCCCAAGTTATATTAGACCTCCTATACCCAAATGTCTCCAAAGGTATGTAGTGTCTTTTACACCCAATTATCTCCACAGTTATATAGAGTCTTCTACACCCAAATGTCTCGTCATAGTTATATATGGACCCCTCTATACGGTCTTCAATAGACGTGTATAACTAGATATACCAGTAAAGATCCTCCAGTCCTCAGTCTCCATTTCTGTCATGTCTATGGTACTTGCCTTCTAGTTTTTATGGAATCTCAGGAACTACATATTATCAATGTGTTGAGAACCTACAATCCTCCACTTCATGCACCTCCAGGGGCTTTTTGCTCTTTATAGGAGCTATAATGTCCCCAATCCCCATTGTTAGTAGTTACAGAGATAGATATCAGTCATTTGTCCATAGTTAATCCTCTCACCTGAGCCAGGACTATTATCCCACGCCGCTGTATCTCCCGCCTTATGAGGAGTGGAAATGTCATCCTCCACCACCTCCCGAATCCACAGCGAGATGTCTGGGTTAAAAACGGGGGCACCTGGGAAAAAATACCATCAGTCCTCCACTGGCCGCCCCTCCAAGCATAGTGACTGCACACATACTGACCACTAGTCAAGGACTGACCTGCGGTGAGGATATTTTTCTGCTCCTTTGCCGTATCACTGGCCGGTAATGTCTCTTTTATTTCATCCACTCGCAGAAGTTGTTCGGGGTTCAGGATGGTGTATCCTATCGGGGGAACAAGGTCAGGTGTATGTGCCGGAGATATAACTTGTACAATGGATACCTATTACTATGCGAGATTATCTAATATCTAGTGACGCAGAAGCCTACAGATCAACCCATGAATTACATTGAAGGTGGTTTTGTATGGGTTTAGTATAGGCTCTGCATCTTCCAAAATGCAGCACAAGCGGGAGACAAGGCGGGAGACAATGAAATAACTGAGGCCCTGAGAGAGAAGGAAAGCAGCAGTGTCGTGAATGACTGGGACTGGAGTACAAGTGATGAGGAAACTCTAGAATGCTTTCGAGAAGACTCTAGTTATGCCTCGGAGGACACAGCTAGACACAGTTTTGTTTTCTCACCCATGGACAGCAAAGTCGTGTGGATCTCACGTATCACATTCTTATACAGCTCCTTCTGCCAGTCCTCCAACACACCCCACTCCTCAGCCGAGAAACAGGCCGACACATCGTGGAACGTGACCAGGGCCTATGAGACAAAAAAATGGAAGACAAGACATCCAAAAACGCTACCACAAGCCTCAACCACACAATGGGGGACATTTACTTACAGTGTCGGTGTCTGCATTGGCTTTGTTACCGACCTGCTCTCGGTAAGAAGACACACATTTAATATTGTGGAGCTGTGCAGAGACATTTCTGGTGCCGAGACTATTTTCTGTCCCTGGGACAAAATCTGTCCCGAGCACCAGAAATGTGTCCAACAGTCCCTGCTAGACCAGTTTTCTTTTGGTCTACTTTCCGTCAGTTTACAGCGCCCAAAAAGGGCTGCGACACATAGTAATTGTGTCTGAGTTTCCACTCCGCCAAAGCCACGCCCCTTATCGGAGAACAGTCGGAGCAGACGGAAAAAGTCATTTTTTCTGGCGCCGCCAGATAATAAATAGGTCTGAGAGCAGAACATGTGGTGAGAGCGCCACAAAACTGGCGGGAACGCCATAGTAAATGTCCCCCAATGCCTCTATAAAAGTTTATACTGACCCCAAACGACTGATGCTGCTGCTACCCAACATGTCCTACCCCATCCCAGAGTTTACCCTCCAGAACATGTCCCAATGATAATTACTTGCAAATAACAATACTGTGTTAATATTCCTCTAGTAAGCATGCTGTGTATTCTTACCCGCACTGAGACCTGGTGGGGGAGGATGGCGGCCTCCATGGCACATAAACTGGGATCCGCCAGTTCCGACATGTGTGGTGTGGCTCCAGGCTTCAAGACAAATAGAAGAAGCAATGAGCAGGTCAGTCATCTACCTGTACTGAAAGCTGCTGACCTGAAGGTTCGGGGCATGTATATAATGAGATTTAGTAGACATCGGAGCAGATGTGCTAAACTAAGTGCACCAAAACGCTGGATCTCTTTGCACCCTAGAAACTAGCATACGTGCGGCGCTCCTCAGTTTGATTGTTTGTAGTAGACATTTTTACGATGGGTCATGAGACAAGGTGGAGTGAGGGACATTGAAGGGTTAGTATGACAACTCTTTCCAAGTCTAATAGCCAGTGCCAAGACTGTACAAGGATGCAGCTTTTTTCTTGACCAGGTTCTGACAATGTCATTACAGACTTCAGGACAGATTCTTCCAGCAAACCTTCCTATGGATCTCAGTCCAAATATTCTAAAAATCTCTGCAAATGGCAACAGAGGCCGGAACACGAGAAGAAGAAGACGAAGTGGACTTTAGCGAAAGGTTAGAACAGGGGTGGCGAACCTATGGCACTGGTGCCAGAGGCGGCACTCTGAGCCCTTTCTGTGGGCACCCGGGCCATCACCCCAGAATGAAGTTCCCCAGACAGAACTCAAAGAATCTGCCTACAGAATCTTCCTACAATGATAGATGAATTTGCCCTCCTCCTTTCAACTGGGTTGGTGTCCTTGGAAGGAGAAGGATTGAAAGTTGTCAATGAACAAGGAGAAAAACATTACTGCTTAAATTGCGGTGCTGGCACTTTGCAATAAATAAGTGGCTTTTGGTTGAAGTTTGGGCACTGAGGCTCAAAAAGGTTCTCCATCACTGGGTTAGAAGGATCTGGATGACACATCTGAAATCTCATTCTTCTCTGCTGGGCCGAGTAGCTTCAAAGAATTGTCCGAGAAGTCAGACGTGGAAAGTCTCAGAGAGCTGAGAAACTTAAGACAAGAAGATGGGGATAGGAAAACTGACCGGTAACAATAGGCAAAATAACATGGGGTCTTATGGACAGCGTCCTCCTTCCTCTTGTGCGAGTTTGTGTCTTTTTTACTTATAGTAGTAGTAGTAGCTGCCTGGACTACTAAGGAGGAATCAACGTCAGGAGGCTTTCACTGTCTGATATCTCGTACAAAAGAAGACGGCCAATCCAGAGGGTTTACGATTGTCCGGATTAAAGCAAGAAATTCCAGAGAAATGTTCAGGAAGTAGGAGATCTCCTAATGGCCGCCTGATAGGAGTGTGGAGACTTGATGCTCCACTAGGGGATTTGGGGAAATAAGCAAATCTGTTCTCCAGGATGGGAAAAAGAAAACAATGCCTCTTTTCTCTACCGTGAAAGGCAGCTCCCTAATGGATCATCAATGGCTATAAGTCTCCACACACCTATAAGTCGGCCTTAACTGGCAAACTCTCCGTAAGGAGAACTTTTACTTCCTGACCCTAGTCACAAGCCTCTCACTCAGCCAAACCAGTTCCCTGCCTGTACTGCGGAGACCTGAGGAGTCTGCTCCTCCTGGAATAGATGGACTGGTTTGGCTTAATTCCACATCATGTTATTAGGCTTCCTTTGGGTCAGGCTTGGTACAAGGGGGCTGCCTCACAAGGTAGTGAAAGGAGGCAATGGGGCTCATTTACTAAGGGTCCGTCGGACGCATTTCTGTCGGGTTTGGAATTTTTTTCCGATTTGCCTTGAATTGCCCCGGGTTTTGGCGGATTGTGTCACAAGATCAGCACTCACATGCACCGGGAAGAAGAAGGTGAACTCCGGCGGACCTGAGCGGGGGAAGCGACACATGCAGGAAATTGGAGGCACAATCTTAGTGAATCGCGGCAGTAAATGCGCCCCATTGTTGTTCTTTTCTCATCCTGGAAAACATATTTCCATATTTCCCAGAGAAAATGTTCAAACCGGAGAAATCTGTGAAAAACCTTCTCTGGATCCGTGTGGAGATGTCCTCTGCTGACAAGACAGTAGAACAGATTTTGTTAAGACCCTGGAAGCAATGCCACAAGCTTTCTCTCAAGATCTAGAGATGTCTTAGCAGAAGAGTCTACAGGAAGATCGGGGGGAGGATCATGTCCCGACAGTTAATCTTTGATATCACCACCATCATGTAAGATCTAGCACTAGGATCAAAGACCTGGTGGGATGCGGAGGATCTTTGGGAATAAATGTGGACAACGTGGGTCAAGAACAAACCTTCATGGAGAATTTACTTGAGGGATACAAGCAGGTTTTCCGTAATAGAGATGTCCTCACCAGAAACTCATGTGCAGGCAAGGAATTGTGTAAGCTGTAAAGGGGCTCGGAAGGTCCCGTATACTGTATGATCCATCCTTAAGAGTCTTTTGGCAAGACATTCAGAGCTGATATCACCGGAAGTGATATGAAAGTCTTTGGTTTGTAGGAAAAAAGTTATAGTCAGTCAATAACGACATAGGCCAAGGGTATGTCCTTTTTCAAGTAGATCTAGGCCATATGGTTACCCAAGGGAAGTGAATGCTGAGGAACCCCGCACCTTTTGACACAAAGGAGCACAGTTATTTACACCGTCCGCTGAGTTCACCAAAAGCTTATTGTCCGACAATAATGCACTGTGCTGCTGCGATTTACTAAGATACTGTGCCCGATATCCTGCATGTGTCGCTTCCCCGTTCAGGTCCCCGGAGTTCACCTTCTTCTTCCTGGTGCATGCTCGAACGAGCATCAAGCTCGGACGAGCATGTTCGCTCATCTCTAGTAAAGACAATGACAATACATATGTCACTAGACAGCTAAATAGATAACATCTGTTATATATTACACCTGTTGAAGCTCGCTTCTGAATTACTGTAAAGGCATACACATCTTAAAGATATATTCGTATTTACATTTCTAAAGTGCAGGTAGATTATCTAATGGAGTATGACCTACAAAATTATCATAGATGTAAGTATAAAGTGAACGCTAAAACTACAATGATATACAGAAATATAAATATGTCCAATAGATGACAATGTAAACTCCCGTTCTTTGATTTAAGGAATGTCCTCCACCTCACATACTCTCACCCATAATAAGAGGCACCCACCTCACCCACTCACACCCTTAAGGGATGTCCTCCACCTCACATACTCACACTCATAATAAGAGTCATCCACCTCACCCACTGACATCCTTAATGGATGTCCTCCATCTCACATACTCACACCCATAATAAGAGTCCTCCACATCACCCACTCAGATCCTTAAGGGATGGCCTCCACCTCACATACTCACATTTCAACCCCTTATTTTACATTTTTACTCAGGAGACAGAGAGCACTGCAGTGTGCAGACATGAGAAGCTATTCATGAGAAGAATCTGACCATAGTCAGAAGATGTATGGTTGTATCCAGGGGCAACCAAAATTGTAAACACCAGAACTAAAAGCAACAACATGTTATTTCGTTATCCTGAGCATATTTAAGTTTCTTGTCTTTGTGGGAATACCCCTTAAAGGGGAGTCTTCCACCTCATTTACACACACCCTAGAAGCCATGACTAATTTATACAGTAAGTGATATCTATATCTGCCTTATGGCAGCACTGGAGTCAATTACATTTTTGGCGCTATATAGTAATGTGCAGTAATGTGTGTGTATATATATATATATATATATTTATGTGCACCCATATTTGAGTGTTTCTTATATATGGTGTGTGTATGTGTATATATGTATGTTGAGCGTATGTATAGTGTGTGTTGAGTATATATGGTGCTATGTTTATATATGTTTGTGAGAGGTTTATCATTTGATAGCTGCCTTGTGTCCCTTGTCGCACTGGATACTTCAAGAGGCTTAGGCTGGTGAGCAAACCTATGCCAGGAATCATCTGACATAGTTTTGTGTAAAGACCAGTGACCAAACAGAGGTGGCATATTTGAGATTTTAATCACAAATTCTTGCACTGGCGTGGAAGCAGTGATAAACCACCCCTATTTAGTCTATATGTGTGTTTTGCATATATAGGGGCACATTGACTAAGGGTCCACGGACCGCATTTTCGGCAGGTTTCCTGACTTTTTCCATTTTGCGACGCATTTAACTGGGTTTTTTTGGCACACGCGTTTGGATTTTGCGCCGACTTTCATGCGGCACAAATCGGGGGCGGGCCGTTGGACAACCCGACTGATTCGGACTAAGGCTAAATCCACACTGCCGTGAGCCCGCCGCATTGTAGCACGGCGGGCACACGGCAGCGCGGGGAGAGGAGGTGAGAGCAGCTCACCCCCGCCCCTCTCCATAGGAATTAATGGCGCACGGCGCCGTAATACGGGGAAAGATAGGACATGTCCTATCTTTCCCCGGGCTACGGAGCGGTACGGTGCCGCACGTGTGCGGCACCGTACTGCCCCCGTACAGGGCCGTGAGCCCATAGAAGTGTATGGGGGACGTATATCGGCCGTATATACGTCGGCCGTATATACGTCCCCCATACTGTAGTGTGAATGTAGCCTAAACGTGAGATTTAACATTCAAAATTCAAGCCATGCACTTACATGCACCAGGAAGGAGAAGGTGAACTCCGGCGGACCTCAGCGGGGGAAGCGACACATGCAGGAAATTGGACACACGATATTAGTGAATCGCGGCAGCTCCGAATCCTCGTCAGATAGCGCGACGAGTAAGTAAATGTGTCCCATAGTGTATGTGCGCATTTGTCTGTGGAGTGTATATAATGTACATCTGTATCCTGAAGTATTATGTGCAGGACAGGATGGGGATGTGGTGAGGGTGAGATATATGGGGGACCCGATTCTAAGTTTGCATCGGGCCCCACTGGGGTCTTGTTACTCCACTGCCAAACTGTTCATTTGCATATCAATTGAAAGACCTTTCCTGAAAAAAATCTTTCCCCTTCCCAAAGAGTTCTTATAAAGAATTTGATTCTTATTAGAGATGAGCGAGCACTAAAATGCTCGGGTACTCGTTATTCGAGCAGGAAAGCTTAGCGCTGCGAGGTGAGTTGTACACCTGGCACCTTCCTTATTAGCAGCGGGGCTAGCGGAGTGTTATCTAATGTGAGTAAGGAAAGTTGAGCTTTGAAAAGAGGGAATCCCCGGGACTGTATAGGACTTGTGGCAGGGAGCCAGGTTAGCTTTATAATGGGATGATTACACGACAGAGGGGGGAACAGATGTGATTCTAACTGTATTGTAGTACTAGCAGTGCCTAGTGCCCATAATTGTTACATTTTCAATGTCCCCCCATTAGAGGGAAGCTCTCTGCATATGATTTATTTTACAGTCCTAATGATGCTGTGTTTCTTCTAGAGATATTTAAATCGAAAAGACTTTTATCTGGTGTTATGGTGTCTGCAGGAATTTGGACTCTTTTACTTACCCTAGACATTATAAAATTTAAGATTTAATAAAAATAACTAAAAAAACTATTACAAAAAAAAAACCCCCCGAACTGATAACACCCACATTAGGGAATAATGCTGATGTAGTACATTTATTGTGTATTGTTTACTTATGGTGCTATTGTGTGGTGCTTTTGGGCAGTATGTAGGCCCACCCCTCCAACCACATGGTACAAAAAAAAAGCCCCTTACCCAGTGCATACACTAACGTATGATGAACACCAAATTAATGGCGTCAGAATATGGGGGAAAATGATTGGTTTTTTTAAAATGTCCAATTTAAAATGTATTAAAACAACAATAAAAACCTATAAAAATTTGGTATGGACCTTGATCGACCAATCCAAGAATAATAAATACAGTTTAAAAGCTGGCCATACACGAGCGCAAAAGAAAATGATGCAGGTGTTTTTTAAACATTTTCCAGAATTTGGATGTTTTTACCAGGAAGTACAATTAGTTATACCAATTAGTTATAACTTGTTAAGGACTAGATTGTGAAGGGGTTTAAACTCATTAGTCGACGCAGCAGTAGCGATGATACAATTAACATGGCAGCTTGGCATGGCTAGGGAGTAGAGCCCTTATGGTATCTTTCCTTTTCCATCTTGATTCTGCATGCTACAGATGGCATGGCCTTTCCCCTATGGAAATCCCCCAGGAACAATATCCAGAATAGCATCAAATGCTACAATTTAAGGCAGTTGTCCTTTAGGGTTAGCTGACAGAGGTGACGTCATGGAACGAACACATTATTGGAGGCAGGGTTGAGCAGTCTAGCAGCAGTGGGGCAGCAAAAGATAAAAACTCAGCTCGGGCCAAGTTCATCAACACAGGCATCTCTTCACAAGTCCCTTAAGTGCAGGTAATTAACGAGAAATTCTACCATTCAAATCCACAATAATAAACAGGGGACCTAACTCATAGATCACGGGCACTGTAACGTGTTATTCTTGTATTAGTTACTCCTGGAGTCTCCTTCCTTCTAAAATCACCCCCCCCCACCAGGTTTGCATCATGTGCTATACCTCTTAATGGAAATCCATAAGAAATAGAAGCTGGAGCGTACATCTCGTCCGAGCTTGATGCCGTTCGAGCATTAGCGTACTCGAAACTGCCGTGCTCGGACAAATTACTCGCCAAGCTCGAGAAAATGCATACTCCCGCAGTTTTGCTTTTTGGCGGCCAAGAAAAACAGAGCCAATCACAAGCAGGAGACTCTGCCACTACACCCGCATGACGTGGTACCTTACACGTCGATAAGCAGGTTGGTTGGGGCCAGATCAGGTGACCGGAAGAGACTAGCCCCTGCCCGCGCTGCTCGGATCATTTGAGTATGGATGCCGCTAGGAGAGAGTTAGCTGCTGGTAGGGAAAGCGTTAGGCTGTTCTTAGAAATACGTTTAGGCAGAGTGATCTACAAGAAAAACAAAGCCGTTAGGGGCCACAATACGACTATACTTTTTTTTTAATTGATTGTGGTGGCTTTGGCTGGCACTAGTAGGTGCAGCTAGTACCATATGTGAGGAATTTTGCAGGGGGACTTGTAGTTGTTGTTTAGCTCTTAGTGAACCACATATCCACCCAAACACCGCAGTGGGCAATATAGGGGTTTGAGTAGAATTGGCAGAGTCTGCTTGATTATTTTTTTTTAGCTGTATTTCATTTTATAGCGCAACTCATCTTGCAAAGCAGTGTGCTGTCAGTGTAGGCTACAAAATAGCCATAGGAGAACCCAACGCTTCTTAGGCTACATAGCGTTTTATATTTTCATTTTTTTGTTTGTTCTGGCGGGGCTTGTGCATAGTAGTGCAGCTCGTACCATATTGTGAGGAAAATTTGCTGGGAGAGACTGCGACCGTGGTGGTTCGCGTCTTAGTGACACACATATCCACCTAAAAACCAAAGGGGACAATAATTCGGGGTATGAGTAGAATTATGGCAAGAGTCTGCTGATTTTTTTTTTTTAGCTGTATTTCATTCTTATAGCTCAAACTCATCTTGCAAAGCAGTCAGTGTGCTCTCATTGTGGCTACAACAAATTAGCCATAGGAGAACCCCAACGGCTTAATTAGGCTACAATTAGCGATTATTATTTACCTTTTTTTTGTTTGCTTGTGGTGGGGCTTGCTAGGCAATTAGTAGTGCAGCTAGTACCATATTGTGAGGAATTTGCAGGGGACTGCGACCGTTGTGTTTAGCTCTTAGTGCACGCATATCACCTCCAAACATGAAGGGCCAATTTATGAGGGTTGAGTAGAAGTTGAGAATTAGGCAGTGTCTTTTTTGACCTATTTCATTTTTTATAGCTCAAACTCATCTGCAAAGCACAAATCCAGTTGTGTGTCTGTCAGTGTAGTTAGCAACTAGCCATAGCAATAGGATAGCATCGTTTGTTAAAAAAAAATAAAAAACGCTAAAACAAAAATAAAAACACAAAATTTTTTTTTTCAAGTGTACACTTTAATTGGAAATGTTTAACCCGAGGGCTAGGGGTAGAGGACGAGGGGTGGATGTGGGCGTCCAACTACTGAAGGGGGTCAGAGCGGGTCCTGGGGCGGGGTAGAAACCACCTGCTGATGGGGGAGCAGGGGAAAGCCGCAGAGGTACACTCCTAGGTTCATCTTCTCAAGTACTGGGGCTCGTGGTTTAGTGGTAGAGCAGTTGAGGCCAGAACAGTGCGACGAGGTGAGGTACGTGGATTGCGGACAATGCTTTGCCATTTGTCCACAGTCAGTCTTCACGCGGGTCCACCCATGGTCACGAAATCGGACTCCTCCAGCTCCTCCACTCAGCCTCCTTCTCCCAGTCTGCACCCCTCCCACAAAAATTTGGTGGGATTTTAACCGGCATACTCTGAGGAGGAAACTGTTTCGGAACCCTTCCCACAGTCCCAAACCACTTGTAATGCTGCTGCTGAGCGATTTGCCGATGCCAGGTTTTCCCCCCGTCGCGTTGGGGTGATGATGACATTATCACGTAGTGGAAGAAGAAGTGGTAAAGAGGTGTCGGAAACGATGCGGAGACCCGGTTGTCAGACAGTGGTGAAGGTAGTTGTCAGGGCAGGAAGTCCGAGGGGGGAGCAGATTGAGGATCGGAGGATGATGAGGTGGGGTGACAGATGGTGACAGACCCCAAGCGGGTGATAGGACGGAGTGAACAACAGTGCTTCTGGAGACGGAAGGCGAGTCCTCTAGCAGAACGGTTGGAGAGGCAAGAGTGGTAGGGGCCAGACGGAGAGGCAGGGCCAGCGCTGGGGCCGCATCAGCGCCAATGTTGCCCGTAGTTCAAGCTCCAGTGGCGAGGGCTAGATTTTCTGGAGGGGCCCACTACCGGTCATTGTTTTAAACAATTTTTGGGAGGCCACTTTACAGGGCACTCAATCTTGTTGATTTTTCTGGAGGACCAGTACCGCTCCTGGTTTGAAAACGTTTTTGGGAACTGCCACATACAGGGCAACAATTAATGTAATTTTTCTGGAAGGAACAGCTAACTGCAATCCTCTGGTTTGAAACTTTTTGGAATGCAACATACAGGCACTATCCAAAATAAATTGTCTAACTAGCAGCATCCACATTGTCGTTTTTGCTGCCTTCCACCGTTCTGTCTCCATTGCTACCTCCAAACGTCATCGCCATAGATGCCTCCATTACATGGTCCCCTAGCAAACTGAGCGTGTCAGCAGAATTTTGGATTGTTTCATGGCTTCAATGTTAACTTTTGTCGCAACCTGACTGTTTTAATCCCCAAAAATATACTGGCAAACTTTTATTATTTACCAAATTATTTCACGAGCTTCTTGGACTGTTTACATTCCCCCACCCGCTAGAACCCAACCTTATAAGACGTACTACACTTGCTCTTATACAAAGGTTCTTTAGAAGTGGGCTGTTTGGGGGCGAGCCTAGAGGACAGGGGCTTGGATTGGCGAAAGCTCCGCTGGCAGCGGAGCGGCCAGCTCCAATACAGATCCAAATAACTATTTTACTGCAGCACCTTTAACTACTACTTAGTTACACTGACTCCATACATGGTCCCCTTATCAACCGAGCTGGTCAGGGCAGAATTTTGGGTGTTTTCAGGCTTTTCCTCATCAAACTTTGTAACTTGTCGCCCCATGCTGTGTAATCCACAAAAAATAATATGGCAAAATTTTATTCTTTTACCGAGATTAATGTCAGCGCTTCTTGCGCATCTGTTTACATTCCCCCTCACCCGCCAGAACCCAAAATTTATAAGAACGCTACCTACTTGATCTTATACAAAGGTTCTTAGAAGTGCTGTTGGGGAGTAGCTAGAGACATGGGCTGGATTGGCGAAAGCTCGCCTGGCAGCGGAGCGCAAGCTCCATCCCAGATCCAACTAAATAGTTCACACTGGCAGCACCTTTAAATCTATACTAGTGCACTGCCTCCATACATGGTCCCTATCAAACGAGCTGTTGTGCAGGCAGGAATTTTGGGTGTTTTCATGCTTATAACAAACTTGTAACTTTGTCGACACCTGCTGTGTAATCCACAAATATACTGGGCAATTTTATATTTAACGATTTATTTCAGCGTTCTTGCGCATATGTTTACATTCCCTCACCCGCCAGAAACCCAAACATAATAAGAACGTACTACACCTTGTCTATAAAAAGGTTCTTAGAAGGGCTGTTTGGGGGTAGCCTAGAGACAGGGGCTTGGATTGGGCGAAAGCCGCCTGGCGCGGAAGCGCCCAAGCTCCTCTCAAGATCCAACACATAGGTTTAACTACAGCACCTTTGATCTACTACTCGTTCACTGCCTCCATACATGGTTCTTCCCCTTATCAAACGAGCTGTGTCAGGCAGGAATTTTGGGTTGTTTGCATGGCCTCATCAAACGTGTTAACTTTGTCGCAACCCTGCTGTGTAATCACAAAATATAACTGGCAAAACTTTTTTTATCATTACCGATATTATTTTCAGCGCTTCGGCGCATCTGTTTACAATTCCCATCACCGCCAGAACCCAAATTATAAGAACGCTACTTACACTGATATTATACAAAAGGTTCTTAGAAGTGATGTTGGGGAGTAGCCTAGAGACAGGGGCTTGGAATTGGCGAAAGCATCGCCTGGACACAGCGCGAGCGCAGCTCCATCCCAAGATACAACTAACTAGTTTAACTGCAGCACCTTTAAATCTACTAATAGTCCACTGCATCCATACATGGTCCCCTTATCAAACGACTGTGGCAGGCAGAACTTGGGGTTGTGTTGGATCCACATCAAACTTGTAAACTTTGTCGCCACCCTGCTGTGTAATCCACAACAATTACTGGCAAACTTTTATCATTACCAATATTATTTCAGCGCTTATTGTGCACGGTTTACAGTCCCTCACACGCAGAAACCTAAACTATAAGAACGCGACTACACTGATTTCGTTATACAAACAGGTTCTTAGAAGTGCTGTTTGGGAGTAGTCTAGAGACAGGGGCTTGGATCTGGCGAAAGCTTCGCTGCAGCGGAGGCCCGCTCCATCCCAAGACCAAACTAACATAGTTTTAAACTGCAGAACCTTTATTCTACTACTAGTTCACTGCCTCCATACCTGGTCCCCTATCAAGAGAGCTGGGTCAGGCAGAATTGGGGTGTTTTCAGGTTCCTCATCAAACTTGTTTAACTTTGTCGCACCATGGGTGTAATCCACAAAATATACTGGCAACTTTTTATCATTTACCGATATATTTCAGCGCTTCTTGGCATCTGTTTTACATTCCCCTAACACGCCAGAACCCAAAAAATGATAAGAACGCTACTACACTTGATCTATACAAAGTTCGTAGAAGTGGCTGTTTGGGAGTAGCCTAGAGGACAGGGGGCTTGGATTGGCGAAAGCTTCGCCTGGCAAGCGGAGGCCAGGCTCCTCTCAAGATCCAAATAACATAGTTTAACGGCAGCCCCTTTAATCTACGACTTAGTTTACTGCCTCCATACATGGTCTCCACTATCAAACGAGCTGTAGTCAGGCAGGAATTTGGGTGATTTCGGGCTCCTCATTCAAACTTGTTACTTGTTGCACCTGCTGTTGTAATCCACAATATACTGGCAAAACTTTTAGCAAATTTTACCGATATTATTCAGCGGCTCTTGCGAATCTATTTACATTCCTCAACCCGCCAGAACCCTACTTATCGAACGCTTACTACACTTGACTTATACAAAAGGTTTTAGAAGTGCGGTTTGGGGGGGTAGCCTAGAGGGACAGGGGCTGGATTGGCGGAAAGCTCGCCTGGCAGCGGGAGCGCCAGAGCTCCGTCCCAAGCATCCACTAATAACTATCGTTTTTTTAAACGGCTAGACCTTTAGTCTACTCTAGTTCACTGCCCCATAACATGGTCCCCTTATCAAACGAGCTGTTCTCAGGCCAGAATTTTGGTGTTCATGGCTTCCCACATCAAACTTGTTAACTTTGTCGCCACCCGGATGTGTAATCCAACAAATTACTGGCAACTTTATCATTTACCAAATATTGTCAGCGCTTCTTGCGCATCTGTTTACATTCCCCTCACCCCAGACCAAAACTTATAAGAACGCTGTACTACAACTTGATCTTATACAAAACGGTTCTAGAGTGCTGTTGGGGAGTAGCCTAGAGACAGGGGCTGGGATTGGCGAAAGCTATCCTAGCAGGGAGCGCCAGGTCCATCCCAAGATCCCAAAACATAGTTTTAACGCACACCTTAATCTACTACTAGTCACTGACTCCATACATGGTCCCCTTATCCAAACGAGCTGTGTCAGGGCAGAATTTTGAGTTGTTTTCAGGGCTTCCTAATCAAATTGTACTTTGTCGCCCCTGCTGTGTAATCCACAAATTTACTGGCAAACTTTTACCATTTAACGATATTATTTGAGCGCTGTGCTCACCTCATTTGGGTTCCTCTATGCCTAACCATTGGTTTTTAAGCTGAGTCCATTGGGGTATGTTGCCAAGACACTCTCCCTAGCCCTGCCAATGCTTGCCGCTTGCCTCGGCATAGTTCCCATATAGTGGTTAGGTCAATCATTATGGATTTTTAGATGAATTAAGACTCATTAGGTCACTTGATCATTGCATGCTGTGCCATTAATTTTGGTTAATGGTGCGATTAAGCAGTCCAGTTCCGTGGTGTTTCCATCCTTTTCTGAGTTCCAGGTGCTTGGCCAAGCTTCCCTGTGCAGATCCTTGGTCCCTTGAAAAATGCTCTCGAGTCTCCCAGTGACTTCAATGGGCTCGTTTCGGACGAGCACTCGAACATCGGGAAAAGTGTCTCGCTTCAAAATGGCTAGAGCATGGTCCGCAATCACGACAATCACCTCTTCGCATGTCTGGCCTCAACAGTGCTATTACCACGAGTCCCAGTAACTTGAGTCAAGATGAACCCTATGGTTAGTGTAGCTATGCGGCGTCACCTGGCTCCCTCAAAGCAGGTGGTGTCTCACCCATGTCACCAGGTGGACCACGTGCACTCGTATGACCCTGTCACAGTGTAGTGTGGACGTCCCATACGCATCATTGCCCTGTCCTTACCCCTAGCCCTCGGGTTAAACATTTTCCAAAATTTAAAGTGTAACTGTTAATTTTTTTGATTTGTTGTGTGTATTCTTTTTCATTTTTATTTTGGCTACAAAACGATGCTGTTCCTATTGCTATGGCTAGTTCTAACCTACACTGACAGCAAACAACTGGATTTTGCGCAGGGCCTGATGAGTTTGTCCGAGCATGATAAAAAGAAATATAAGGAAAAAAATAATAAAACACAGCAGAGCTGGGGGGTGACGTCGTCCGGTTCCCAGCAAAATATTCTCAAATATATGGTTACTAGCTGCACTACTAATTGCAGCCAAGCCCAGCCACACAAGCAAACAATAAAAAAGGAAACTATAACGCTATGTCGGCCTAAGTTAGCCGTTGGGGTTCTCCTCGGCTATTTTGTAGCCGACCCTGAAAGCACATAGCTTGAGCAAGATGTGAGTGTTTGAGCTATAAAATGATTACGAAAAGGTAAAAAAAAAAAAAAATCAGCCGACCTCTGGACCTAATTCTCCTCAACCCCCTAATAATTGTCCACACTACGGCTTTTGAGGTGGATATGCGTGTCACTAAGAGCTAAAACAACAACGGTCGAGGTTCTCCCAGCAATTCTACACAAAGAATTTGGTACTAGCATGCATACTAATGCAAGCAAGCCACCACAAGCCCAACACAAAAAAGGAAAATTATAACGTTGATTGTAGGCTAAGTAAGCCCTGGGGTTTCCTATGGCTTATTGTATGCGATACTGTGCAATGTCAACTGCTTGCAAGATGAGTTTGCGCTATAAAAAATGAAATAAGGGTAAACAAAAAAATAATCCGCAGGAGTCTTCGGCACTACTCTAAATTCATAACCCCTAATTAAATTGTCCCATGCTACTGGATTTGTGAGGGGTGGATATGCGTTGTCACAAGAGACTAAACACAACGGTCGCAGGACTCTTCCGCAGACAAAATTCCTCCACAATAGGTACTAGCTGCTACTACTAATGCCAGCAAGCCCATCAAAAGCAAAATAAAAAAAGGAAAATTGTTAACGATGATGTACTATTGTAGGCCTAAGTAAGCCGTTGGGGTTCTCCTATGGCTATTTTGTAGCCGACACTGAGAGCACACTGCTTTGCAAGATGAGTTTGAGCTTTAAAATGAAATAAAGGTAAAAAAAATAAATAAATCAGCAGACTCTGACTAATTCTAATCAAACCCCTAATAAATTGTCCCACTTTGGTGTTTGAGGTGGATATGTGTGTCACTAAGAGCTAAACACAACGGTAGCAAGTCCCCCTGCAAATTCCTCACAATACGGTACTAGCTGCACAACTAGTGCCAGCAAGCCCAGCCACAAGCAAATAATAAAAAAAAATGTATAACGTTATTGTAGCCCTAAGAAGGGCTGTTGGGTTCTTGTAGAATCACTCCTGCCTAAAACTATTCTAATAGAACAGCCTAACGCTTTCCCTGACCAGCAGCAGCTCTCTCCCTAGCGGCATCCAGACACAGAATGATCCGAGCAGCGCGGGCAGGGGCTAGTCTATTCCAGGGTCACCTGATCTGGCCAGCCAACCACTGCTATCGACGTGTAAGGGTACCACGTCATGCTGGGTGGAGTGCAGAGTCTCCTGGCTTGTGATTGGCTCTGTTTCTGGCCGCCAAAAAGCAAAACGGCGGGAGATGCCATTTTCTCGAGTGGGCGAAGTATTCGTCCGAGCAACGAGCAGTTTCGAGTACGCTAATGCTCGAATGAGCATCAAGCTCGGACGAGTATGTTCGCTCATCTCTAATTATGACCCTAACAAAGTTCACTGCAACCTTCAGTTCAGTAGCTTGGAGATTATTCTCCATACCAGCAGCATGTTTTGTAACAGTATTGTTGTGAAAGTCGTGAGATCTTAAGACAGCTCACTGCTTTTACCCATCATGGGATGATTCTTGAACTGGTGACCAAGTCTCATTTATAGGATATCTTCCAATTGTGTATGGTCCGCTTCTTGGTTACATAGCAACTCTCACTAATATGGGCACAGTACGGCCCGCATCGAGTAGTGGGTGTTTCCCAAGATCCTTTAATTTATTACGCTTTTGGTGGGATATAACAAATTTTACATTTGTCTATTATGTTTTTGTGGATTACACAGCAGGGTGGCGACAAAGTTAACATGGAAGCCATGAAAACAATCCAAAATTCTGCCTGACACAGCTCGTTTGATAAGGGGACCATGTATGGAGGCAGTGAACTAGTAGTAGACTAAAGGTGCTGCAGTTAAAACTAAAGAACCTTTTGTATAAGATCAAGTGTAGTAGCGTTCTTATAAGTTTGGGTTCTGGCGGGTGAGGGGAATGTAAACAGATGCACAAGAAGCGCTGAATTAATATTGGTAAATGATAAAAGTTTGCCAGTATATTTTGTGGATTACACAGCAGGGTGGCTCTACAATGAGAGCACACTGCTTTGCAAGATGAGTTTGAGCTATAAAATGAAATGCAGCTAAAAAAAAAAAAATCAGAAGACTCTGCCTAATTCTACTCAAACCCCTAATAAATTTTCCCACTTTGGTGTTTGAGGTGGATATGTGTGTCACTAAGAGCTAAACACAACGGTCGCAAGTCTCCCAGCAAATTCCTCACAATATGGTACTAGCTGCACTACTAGTGCCAGCAAGCCCAGCCACAAGCAAATAAAAAAAAAAAAAGTAGAACGTTATTGTAGCCCTAAGAAGGGCTGTTGGGTTGTTGTAGAATCACTCCTGCCTAACACTATTCTAATAGAACAGCCTAACGCTTTCCCTGACCAGCAGCAGCTCTCTCCCTAGCGGCATCCGCTCGAACGAGCATCAAGCTCGGACGAGTATGTTCGCTCATCTCTAATTCTTATGGATTCATTAGAGTATATGCACATGATGCAAACATGTGGGGGGGGGGGGTGATTTTAGAAGGAAGGAGACCATGAATAACTAATACAAGAATACCACATTCACAGTGCCGGGATCTATGAGTTAGGGTCCCTGGTTTATTATGGGTGGATTTGATGGTAGATTTTCGTTAATAACCTGCACTTAGGGACTTGTGAAGATATTCTGTGTTGATGAACTTGGCCCGAGCTGGAGTTTTTATCTTTGCTGTCCCAATGCTGCTAGACCTGCTCAACCCTGCTCCAATAATGTTTTCTTTCCTGACGTCACCTCTGTACAGCTACACATAAAGGACAACTTGCCTTAAATTTAGTAGCAGTTTGATGCTATTCTGGGATATTGTCCTGGGGATTTCCATAGGGAAAGTCCATGCCTCTGTAAGCATGCAGAATTCAAGATGAAGGAAGGATAACCATAAGGGCTCTACTCCCTAGCCCATGCCAAGCTGCCCATGGTTAATTGTATCATCTACTGCTGCTGTCACTAATGAGTTTTAACCCCTTCACAATCTAGTCCTTAACAATTTATAACTAATTGTATAACTAATTGTACTTCCTGGGGAAAAAAAATCCAAATTCTGGAAAAATGTATTAAAAAAACACAGTTGCATCATTTTCTTTTGCGCTCTGTATTGGCAGCTTTTACTGTATTTTATTCTTTGGATTGAGACGATCACGGGCATACCAAATTTTTATAGGTTTATTGTGTTTTAATACATTTTTAAAATTGGAATTTAAAAAAATCATTTCCCCATATTCTGAAGCCAATAATTTGTTTCATACTTTAGTGTACTGCACTGGGTAAGGGGTCTTTTTTTTGTACCATGTGGGTATGGAGGGGTGTGGCCTACATACTTCCCAAAGCACCACACAATAAGCCACCATAGTAAACAATACACAATAAATGTAACTAAATGCAGCATTATTTCCTAATGTGGGTTATCAGTTACTGGGGGTTTTTTGTAATAGTTTTTTTAGTTATTTTATTAAATCTAAATTTTAGAATGTCTAGGGTAAAAGTAAAAGAGGTCCAAATTCGCTTCAGACAACCATAACAACAAGATAAAAGTCTTTCTGAATTTAATCTCTAGAAGAAACAGCATCATTAGGACTGTAAAATAAATCATATGCAGAGAGCTCCCTCTAATGGTGACATTGAAAATGTAACAATTTAATGGGCAATAGGCACTGCAGAGTACATTACATAACAGTTAGAATCACATCTGTGCCCCCCTCTGTTCGTGTAATATCCCATGATAAAGCTAACCTGGCTCCCTGCCAACAAGTCCTATACAAGTCCCGGGGTGATGCCTCTTTTCAAAGCTCAACGTTTCCTTACTCACTTAGATAACTCTCCGCTTGGCCCCCGCTGCTAATTAGGAAGGTGCCAGGGTGTACAGCTCACCTCGCAAGCGCAAGCTTTCCTGTGTGGTGAACCAACGTCAAAGAGGGAGGGATGAAAAGAGGAGCATGTGGGAGGGGAAATAATTGAATAACTAGGAACTAAAGGAAACATCTGACCTCTGTAATTGCATACCAAGGTTTCTGTACCAAATATAAATGTTTTAATTGCATATTTAAAATATTTCTATTGTATCAAATACTTATTTCATTCAATATAAAAACTATGAATTATTTTAAAATTATGCATTGGGAATTTTTGGATTATTATTTTAGATCTGTCGCATTCTTTTTAGATGGGAAGACATGTAATAATGGCAGTATATTAAATACTTATTTTCCCCACTGTGTATATATATATATATATATATATATATATATATATATATATATATGGATCAAAAGGTTGGACACACCTTTTTATTCAAAGAGTCTTCTGTATTTTCATGACTATAAAAATTGCAGATTCACACTGCAGGCAACAAAACTATGAATAAACACATGTGGAATTATATACTTAACAAAAAAGTGTTGCTGTTAACCTGCGATTTCTGAGGCTGGTGACTTGGATGAACTTATCCTCTGCAGCAGAGGTGACTCTTGGTCTTGCTTTCCTGGGGCGCTCCTCATGTCAGCCAGTGTCTCTGTATTGCTTAATGATTTTTGCAAATGCGCTTGGGGACAGTTTCAAAGTTTTCCCAATTTTTCGGACTGACTGACCTTCATTTCTTAAAGTCATGATGGCCACTCCCTTTTCTTTACTTAGCTGCTTTTCTAGCCATAATACAAATTCTAACAGTGTATTCAGTAGGGCTATCAGCTGTGTATCCACTTGACTTCTGCACAATGTGATAGTCTTAACCCCATAAGGCAAGAAATCCCTCTTATTAAACCTGACAGGCCACCTGTGATATGAAAACCTTTTCCGGTGACTACCTCTTGAAGCTCATCAAGATAATGCCGAGAGTGTGCAAAGCCGTAATCAAAGCACAAGGAACCTAGAATATAAGACATATTTTCAGTTGTTTCACACTTTTTTGTTAAGTAAATAATCTCACATGTGTTATTTCATAGTTTTGAAGCCTTCAGTGTGACTCTACAATTTTATAGTCATGAAAATACAGAAAACTCTTTGAATGAGAAGGTGTGTCCAAACTTTTGGTCTGTACTTTACATTTAAGTCCAATAAATAGGCAACACTCTAGAGTGTGTTCGAAATTTAAGGGTGAATCTTTTATGCCATTGTGATGTTTCGGTGACTACAAACACCTATTTCAAGCATTTGTTGTTGCTGGAAGGTCGCAATGAAATAGAAGATTCACCCTTGAAGTGCTGCCTATTTATTATACTTATTTATTGGGATCTTAGCCACGGAATCTACAGCTGTGCACCCACATTCATAGCTGTCTTGCTCTGGATTTTCTTATACGGCCGGTCCCCTATTTAAGGACACCTGACTTACAGACAACCCATAGTTACAGACAGACCCCTCTGACCTCTGGTGAAGGCTCTGGATGCTTTACTATAGTCCCAGATTGCAATAATCAGCTGTAAGGTGTCTGTAATGAAGCTTTATTGATAATCCTTGGTCCCATTACAGCAAAAAATGTTTAAACTCCAATTGTCATTGGGGCCAACATTTTTTTGTGTTTGGATTGACAGTTATAATATATACAGTTTCGACTTACATACAAATTCAACTGAAGAACAAACCTCCGGACCCTATCTTGTACGTAACCTAGGGATTGCCTGTATATATTATATATACAGATCCTCCAGATGATATATACATGCAGCAACTTCAAATGAAATGCATGCACCACCCCCTTAATGATATTATGTTATGCATTAAGTACCCCCTAATTATATATCCATACAGAGCCTCCATGTTATTTATACATGAAGTTCTTCCAATTTATAGAAATATCTTGTGCCACATAGAAAGCAATGTGTGAATAAAACTTACTTTTTACTTCAAAAAGTCTAGCACACTGAACACATGTATATAAAAGCAAGCCACCAATCGTCATGCCACGTTTATAGATAAGTGCATCAAAGAGCTTTAAATGTCCAGAAACCAGAGAAATAACCAAGAGTAAAAATAGTGCAGTCCCAAGGTATATACTTTCCCTTGCGGGTTTTGCCCTAGAATGCCCTAATGAATGTAGATAAGCCCTTATGTGTTTTGTCCATTTGGACTCTTCAGAGGGCAACATATAGTAATGTCCCCTGCGAATTGTGTCAGAGCCATTGGATGCAAAGTGATGCTCCAATTCTACCTCCAAGTCTACCTTAGAGGGGCACGGTCTGGCTTTTATATTTCCCTCGACTGTATAAAGTAACAGCATACAGTAGGATGATGTAACATGGCAGATGGGATCTGTATGGATTCTCATAGCGAAAGCCACGACTTATATGAAATGTAGGTGTTTACGGCTTTTATTACTGATTTCTTTCTGAGACTCTGTAGAACTGTATTGAGTGATATTAGAAATGGTCCAAAGGGGTCCAGTTGGTCAGCCAGACACTGACTTAACCCATCGTTAAGTCATGTAAGTAATTTCCAACTTGGCAAATTTGGGACTCAATTGAAGAATGGTGATCCAGCAAATGCCATATATAATCTGCTCCACTAGTGAAGGAAGGAGTTTTGAATAAACGGAAATTTTAGGTGAATATATTTTTAAATATATTTATTGATAAATAAAAATCATTTTATTACAAATACATTTCTGTTGACCATAACACAGTGAAAATGTATGAGATGTAAAGAGATGTGGAAATAGAACTGAATAACTTATGACTGATACAAACTTCTATACATTAAGAAAGAATTAATACCAATTCCTGATGAAAAATAAAACCGGAGGTAATTTGCGTTGCTGTTATTGAGATAACCCTTAGTTGTTTTTATAGATTTATTTAATTTTTATATATAACTTATATATAATATTTATACAATGATGATATCAAAGCTTAATTCTGTTGGATCACTGCAGATCTTTGGAGATGTTGTAGAACTTCTTTTGGCCCAATAGTTCATGTGTCAACTTGGATAATCTCAATGACCAATGAACTATAAACATCAAAAGCACAACTAAACATGTAATACTATACAAATAGAGATATAACATAAAAGCTGCATAATCCCTACTAATCCATACTATTATACATTGACATAAAGGTGTCCAACTCATTTCCGGTAAAACAATGTTAAACCTTATGCAGAGCATAAACAATGTATCTGGAGCCTGAGCCCTTGTATTATGGGGTCATGTAATAAATGATGGTGCCGATAGCCAAGGTTTATGATGAGCTAAAGCGGTTGGTCCCTTACTTTTCTGTAACAAGAGGGGGCAGGATATTTACCAATATACAATAATTTGCCAATTTACATCAACTAAATCTTCTTGACATGTAAAATAAAGCCCCTGTTTTAGAAATATCTTTTTCCCTCTTAGCTGCCATTCCTGTCCATAAAATGGCTAAATATGAAGGGTCACGTGATTTCTAACTGTCAGTGACCAATCTCCATTCCAGGACCTTATGGGAGTATAATCATGATGTCCTGGAAGGTAAATTGGACAAAGTATTTTGGTGAATTACCTAATATCCTGCCCCAACACATTACATTACAGAAATTATAAGGTAAGGTGGACAACCCCTGTAATATAGCCCTTGAAGCACACCTCCACAATATTGCAACTGGTTGTGTATAACATTTTATTTTATTTATTTTATTTCCGATTCCTATAGCACATAAAGCAACTCCCAAAAAAAGCCAAAAAAGTACTAAGAACTGAGGTAGTGTATATGGGATTAAGGGTTTTCATACTTTCTGAAAGACCTTTTGGTGAGTAATATGTGTAGGTACATTTGGATGAAAGCTTGTGAGCAGTGTTGAGTGGACCTGACCCCCAAAGTTCGGGTTTGTACCGAACTTTGCAGGTTCGGGTTCCTAAGACCCAACCCTGAAGTTCATCAGAAGTTTGGGGACGGCGTCGGGTTTATCTGAACCTTCACCTTCCCTTCCAATAATAGTGCTGGCACCGATCGCGGGCATTAGCTATTTAAATGCACAACCACGCACCAATTTGGGGAGAGCCTCTGCTCCCAATGACATTTTGAGGAGTGATAAACCCCAACAAAATAATACTACACAGCACTCTACACAGCACAGAGTTTCAAAGGGTCCGCTCATCAGTACTTGTAATGTGTAAAGAGAGATCATTAAAAAATTACATTCAAAATGTAAAATGCCTCTCATTACTTTCCTAATAAAATAAAGTAGATAAAAAAAGATAAAACACAACTGCTGTTAGAAATCCTTGGAAAATTATTTATTTGTTTGGGAGTTTGGACTAAGGAGTTTGGAAGCCATTGGTTCTGAATCTTTATAATTTACATGTCTGATCTGGGATCTCAGAATTAAAAGTATTCTTCAGGTTCAACAGTTACATCATAGTTGGCCACAAGGAGACTAATGGCTGTAGCCCGGCCCCTAATGACTGATAATAAAGGGGTCTGCTCTGGGGTCTGATAACTTAAGGGAAAGGTATGTAGTCCTGTGAGACTTTTTAGCAGTAAAAAGTCTCAAAATCCCTCAATGTGACTACTTTGAGATTTTTTTACACCAAAAAATCCCAGGAAAACCATTGATAAATAACCCCCATATAGTAAATACACATCATACATCATATACACATCACAGATACAGCATATATACATCACATATATGTTATATAAATAATATACTGTACAATGTGCAGCATATGTATATAATGGTGCACATACTACACTCTTTAGTGTGTCAGATCGGATGACGGGGCCCCCTGACACTATGGGCCCAATAGCAGATGCCATGGCTGCTACCACTGTAGTAATACCTCTGTTTGTGGTCAAAGATCTGTAATATGAGGGAGTATGGTCTAGGGTCGGAAAGCAAAGTGTGTGCCTTAACTTTCCCTGGTCCAGATTCTAAGTTGCTTCCTGATAATTACAGTTGTAAAATAAGGAAAAAAAATATTATTTAATATTTCCTCATAAAAGAATGATAATTACATATTTTATGACAGTTCTTCTTTTCTTTCTAACTTTTCTAATCTTCCTTTTTTCTCGCATAAATCCTACCACTATGCCAAAATGTCACATAGGTCTCTGAAAAGGCCAAAGGAGACGCTTCCTCAAGGAAGCGGTCTGACAATCACTTAGCATATTGAACTTATAATCAAACCTTTAGTGGGGAATGGTGTAGAGAGTAGTAACTATAGTAACCTTGATTGTATGCTTAAAAAACACAATTTAGATTGACCCCAGTGACTGCAGAGAGGATGCGCTTAATCACGGTCTGCTGTCGAAACCCTAATGAGAACTTGCACTCGCTTCGCTCTGGCTTTCCTCTTAGGTGCAAATCTTTATTACTGTCTCCAAGATATGGTGAGAGATCAATCTGACAACACAAATCTAGCTCCCAATTACTAATTGCATCCCATCCCTAATCAAATGTGACCAAACTGCAATCCATGATTATCGATTTAGGGCCCTTTTACACAGACCAAAGAATGAAGCCATGATAATGATTGGCTGTTTCTAAGAAAGTTTGTTCCAAGTCATTTCCACATTAAAGACTGATGTAGAAGACCCTCCAACAAATACCGTATATATTCGAGTATAAGCCAAGACACCTAAGTTTATCACAAAAAAGTGGGAGAACTTATTGACTCTAGTATAAGCATAGGACAGGAATTTGAAATGCCCAGCAGCTTCCCCTCACTAATGAAATGCCCTGCATGCTCTCCCTCTAATAAAATGCTCAGCAGCCTCCCCAACTAATGAAATATCCTGCAGCCTCCCTACTAATGAAATGCCCAGCAGCCTCCCCCACTAATTAAATACCCCATACAGGCCTCCCCTCACTAATGAAATGCCCAGCAGCCTCTCCTCACTAATAAAATTCCCCATTAAGCCTCTCCTCACCAATGAAATGCCCAGCAGCCTCCTCTCACTAATAAAATTCCCCATTCAGCCTCTCCTCACCAATGAAATAACCCATGCAGCCCTCCCCTCACTAATGAAATGCCCAGCATCCTCCCCTCACTAATAAAAGGCCCAGCAGCCTCCCCTCACTAATGAAATGCCCATAACTCCCCCATCACTAATCAAAATTGCCTAGCAGCATCCCCTCACTAATGAAATGTTCAGCAGCCTCTCCTCACTAATGAAATGCCCTGCACACTCTCCCTCTAATGAAATGCTCAGCAGTCTCTCCCACTAATAAAATGCCCAGCAGCCTCCCCCACTAACGAAATATCCTGCAGCCCCCCTTCTAATGAAATGCCCAGTAGCCTCCCCTACGAATACGCTCAGTACTTGAAGAACATCTAGCGATTCAAGCAGCTCCTCTGCCCTCATGGCTTTCTGTGTAGCACCGTGATAGAGACAGGTCCATAAACTCTGCCCTCTGCGTCATGGTTCTTTGGGCACACAGAGTGCATGGACCCTTCTCTACCTGCCCTGTTACCCAGGAAGATGGAAGGCAAGAAGAGGGGCCTACAGCACTACAGGAAAGTACATAAGGTTTTTATATACTAAGTAAAGGCTGTGTGAGGCTTTTTCAGCACAAAAACTGCAGTGAACAACTCAGCTTATACTCAAATCTATACAGTAGGTGTTCACTCATTATTTGGCAGACCACTGGTACCTTTACAATGGCCTATTATCAGTAATGACCGTTAGTTCCCAACTCTACTAATAATTGGCCTGTGTAAAACGGCCTCCGGGTGCCGCAACCAGTTCTATATTTTATTTTCTATTAACTCATTAGCCATTGATATTGGAATATTATTATTAGAATAGTCACGATGCTTATGTCCAATCCATCTACAGGTTCAGAGCTTGGCACTAGAATTGCTGTACCAGTAATATAAGAACTTATCACATAAACAGTGCAAGATTCTTTGGCTGTAATTTCACCAGACATAGTATTCAGGCAATGAATTTGCAGGAAGGTATATAATTAGTCTACAAAATCTGGTTATGTTCCAGAGAGCATCTTTTGTTATGTACTGTAACTTTCGAACTGACCACAAATAGCAAATACAAGGTAAACTTAAGGGGAGTGTCACCATATTTTACCCCATCAAACTCCCCGCCCCCTCAAGTAAGGTATGAAATGTCCTTTTTAGCATTCAATTTTCTTCCGCGTTTAACTATAAGAAATCTTCTCTAAAGTCTTCTGAAAATGAGCAGAGAAGAGTCAGATTTTGCCTCAGATGAGTAAAGTTTAGAGTCTTCAGACGCTTCTTCTGTTTACTAACTTCAGTTTACTTTCAGTAAATTAATTAAATGTAAATTTAGGTAATAGTTAATAAAAGAGAAAACTGTAGCTAAACCATAATTTAAAAAAAACAATAAAAGAAGAACTTAACTTATCTGCTGCAGTTAAATATAACCCGATTATACAAAGGTGAGTCTTTTAGCAAGACCTGTCATCTGTCCATTTATTAACCACTTGTATATGGCCATGAAAAATATATTTTGAAATGATATATTCTTATATAATGGACTCTGCCAAGTCTCAGTTTATAAAGAAATTATTAAACGGCTACGTCCTTACAGCCTGATTTGAAGTGATTGGATGGTGCCATAATCTTTATGGACACTCGTAACATGATTTTAAGGAGGCAAAACTGTGCAACACAGAGTTATATGAGAAGATGCTCCAGGATTTCTTATTTATGTGCTATGAAAAACATTAGAAAGTGGACTTTCAGTAGAGGTGATAAGGAAAGGGGTAGCAGAAGCTGAACCAGCAGCAGTCAGCGTTGTGTTGTTTCTTGCATGAAAATGGTTGTCTTAAAGGGTTTGTTCACTTTCAGCAAAAAGTTGATATTGTGGGGCACATTTACTTACCCGATCGCTCGGAGTTCCCGAAAGTGCATTGTCTGTCCGGAATGCAATGTATTCATTTAAATTGTGTGCCGATTTCCTGCATGTGTCGCTTCCCCGCTCAGGTCCGCCGGAGTTCACCATCTTCCTCCCGATGCATGTAATTGCTTGGCTTGCGACACAATATTTAAGTTAAATCCTGCGATTTGTCCGATTCCGTTGGATCGTCCGACGGCACGCCCCCCGATTTCTGTCGCATGAAAGTCGGGCAATTGCGCCAAAATCCAATCACGTGCACCAAAAACCCCTTTTAAATCCCTGGCCCAGTGGTGCAAAATGGAAATCGTCAGGATGTCCGACGAAAGTGCGGTCCGCCGGGCCTTTAGTAAATGAGCCCCTGTTTATTTAATAAAAAGTTAAACAATTTTCCCATATACTTTCTGAATTCCTCACAGATTTCTAGATCTCTACTTGCTGTCCTTGTATAGAAAGCTTCTCTGTTTACTTCCAGTGGATAGAAATCTGTCCCTGGTCATGTGATGTCACTCAGGTGCACGATTCATTAAATGCCTGGTCATGTGATCTCACACAGGTGCATGATTTATTATATACCTGGTCATGTGATGTCACTCAGGTGCACGATTCATTATATACCTGGTCATGTGATGTCACACAGGTGCACGAGCTGCTAGTATCGCACAGAGTACTCTCTTTGATAATAATGTCTCTTATGTGACATCACATGACCAGGAACAGATTTCTATCTAAACATAGAAGTATTCTATACAATGACAGCAAGCAGAGATCTAAAAAACCGTGAGGAATTGATCTTAAAAAGTATAATGAAAAATTGTATAACTTTCCATTACACAGACCATATAAATTATTTGCTGAAAGTGGACAACCCCTTTAATTCTGTGAATTTTTTTTTCCTCAGAGAAAGTACCAGGCTCTTAGTATAATATTAATAATGTTACTGATTACAGATCAATATAACTGATGAATATGTATAAAGAGCTTGTTCTCTTTCCATTATAGCCTGACAGCCTCAAATATAATACTTTTAGGTAACGTTTCCTCATCAAGCCATTTATGTGAGTCTGTTAGTACAGATACTTTGTCTTGAGCATTTAGCCTAATGTGAAGGCTGAGATGTTGATCTATGTAAAACCTGCATTTTGAGTCATTCGATGGTAAAACGGTACTCAGCACTTCGTATTCCGGCCGTCCATTCACGTCCAAGTGTGTGTATATGTCGCCATGCTGCGCCAAGCATTCATTGACGAGAAAGTGCAGTCGACAATTTATAAAATATAGGCCTTCGCTTAGAATAATGAGATTTCCATCTTGGTATTGCATCCCATTTATTGGGCCTTTCCACAGGATTGTAGAATTCTTTTTCTTGCCATTCCCTGAGTGAAAAAGAAGGCGTTCAGTAAACAGCAAAGCAGAAACGGTTTTATTAAAACATTAATCTGACTAAATGCTGTCGATAAGCTCTCTCGACTGCCAAATAACTGAACATAACTAGGCATCTGGCACTAGTGCATGCGCCAAAGACAAGTTTTGGGGAGATCAGAAATGTCTGAGGTAAAACTGTTGCTCATGGAAACCAATCAGGGCTCAGCTCTAATTTTATAAACAGATGTGATTAAATAAAAGCTGAGCTCTGATTGGTTGCCATGGGCAAATAGAACAGTTCTCCTCTTAGACTAATGATAAATCTCCCAAAAGGTGTATACTCCACTCTCACTGTGTGTGTGGCAGATCTCGTAGTCTAGTTGGAGGCAGCCATGACATTAATCAATGCATTGGCATGATTACAATGAAGACTCTGGATGCCTCTTGGCACATGCACAAGACTCCAACTCACTGGGGGAGATTGATCCAACTCAGTGGGGCACATTTACTTACCCAGTCCAGTCGCGATCCCGTATTGCGTTGTCTGACGAGGATTCGGGTTTGCCGAGATTCACTAAGATCATGCGCCCGATATCCAGCAGGTGTCGCCACAATTCGATCGCATGCGCCAAAATCCTGGGGCGATTCGGCACAAAACGGAAATATTCGGGAAACCCAGCGAAAGTGCGGCGTTCGGACCCTTAGTAAATGAGCCCCAGTGTCTTTGAGGTAAAGTGTTCTAGTTGCGTATGGCAACCAATTAGAGCTCAACTTTCATTTTTTAAACTGCTGTGGGAAAATGAAAGATGACTTTTGATTGGTTGCCACGACTAACTAGAACAGTTTAGCTAGAAGACACTACTGATAAATTTTCCCCATTGACTATACAACTTATCCAAATTCATGATTTGTGCTGTATAATTTGTCCTGCAGCTACATGCTATTATCTGATATGTAAAATGCTGATGACAGGTTCCCTCAGTTTCAGTTAATTTCTCATGAAAATAATTCAATGCAAAATTACAACATGCTGACAAAACTCTTGAGAGACAGCACTTGACAAACACTCAGGGGGCAAAAAAAGACAAATACAGATTACAGAATATATTTGTGATACAATTTTGTGAAAATTATTACATGGGAAACCACAGATCTACAGAATATGGGCTTATTAACATGACTGTAATGGTAGCTGAGATCCGGTTGCGGTTAGTGATCTATGGCGCCCAGGCACAGTGCGGTGGGCACAGAGTGGGGCTTATTTACTAAGGGTCCCGCTGCCGCATTTCCAGACTTTTTGGGGATCGCGCCGCCGGGACAGGGATTTAAACGGGGATTGTGCCGCAAGCCAAGCACTTGCATACACGTGGAAGAAGAAGGTGAACTCCGGCGGACCCTATTGGGGAAGTGACAGATGCAGGATATTGGGCACACGCTCGTAGTGAATCGCGGCAGCTGTGCATTCTCCTCGAGGAACACACCTCAGGGATCGTGCAGGGACTTGTAAGTAAATGTGCCCCACTGTCTCAGTGCACTGCGACCGAGCCAGTTGTCTTCGTATAGAGCGGAGACCCTCTCAAGGAGAACAAAGCCGTCTAAATGACGCCTTTTTTGGAGACAAAAGTGCTGGATCCCAATACAAACTCTGTCCCAGGCCACCAACTACAGTGTACTATTTATTGTACTGGTCTCTTCATATAAGTAAAGGCACTTTATTTTAGCCTAAAGCGGCAGGGTCCAGGTAAAACTCCAACATCTATACAGGCAGTCCCCGGGTTACATACAAGATAGGGTCTGTAGGTTTGTTCTTAAGTTGAATTTGTATGTAAGTCGGAACTGTATATTTTAGTAATCCCAGCCAGAACTTTTTTGGTCTCTGTGACAATTGGATTTTAAAAATGTTGGGTTGTCATAAGAATCAGGATTAACACTAAATCTTCATTACAGACACCTGTGATAACTGTTATAGCTGATTATTGTAGCCTAGGACTAAAGCACAATAAATTACCAATATCAAGAGGTCCGTTTGTAACTAGGGGTTGTATGTAAGTCGAGTGTTCTTAAGTAGGAGACCGCCTGTACTGCCTTAAATTATACCCCCGGCCAGAGGGGCTTTCATTTTTTTGGATTCATAAATCATACAAAGTTTCAAGTCAAGCATAAATGATATAAAACATGTAAAAAGCACATAGGCATGGAAAACGTACAACTAGTTCAAATCCAATTCATACACAAGTTCCATTTCCAAACTGACCACAAAGTGTAAAACATATGGATGAGCAGGTGCTGTATTACCAACCACCTTAAATTTCTCCACTGCGAGTGTTGTAAATTGCTTTTTTGATGTAATATTGCTTTTTTATTCAGCTTTTGAACTTACATTTGAGTTGTGCATAGTCTGTTCTCCGACAGGGACAGCTCCCTGAAAGACAGTAAAAATTATATATATATTAAAAAGTAGAAATTATAATGCCATTTGGGACAGTTAAAAAAATAAAAGTTATTTTTTGAAAATTTTTGCAAAAAAATAGTGAATCAAATAACAAAGCATCGGATATCATGATCAGTTATTGGAAGAGAATGCAGTGTTTGGATGAGTACTGTGGGGTGCTTACCAGGGGCGTAACTTGGGGGGGGGGGGTACAGAGGTTGTGGTCGCACCAGGGCCCAAGAGGTTTAGGGGCCCTTATGGTGTCACTTTCTCATATGAGAAGACTATTACTATAAACCATACATTATAGTCGGGGGCCCGGCACAGACTTTGTACTGGGGCCCATTAGCTTCTAGTTACGCCACTGGTGCTTACCCCTTACTATGCATAGCAATGTACATTGTTCAGCGTCTATGCTTCATGTTACAGCTCATTGTCATTCACCGACTGTCAATGAGCGGCAGATAGGCCCCGGTGACAAATGTGCCTGACATCACTGCTTATTGATGCGGAAGATAATCAATAAAAAAATCCCGCAGAACCAGGGTTATATATTTGTGAGGGAATTATAAGATTAATTTTTGTAGCTAAACAATAATTACCTACATAGAAGAGAGGCGACAAAAATGCAAAATGCAGACCATGTAATAGTAAATAGGAAAATGACACAAAAGGTGATGTGTAGTAATTACACAGCGGGTGATATGTACATCATCTAAAGCAACAAACATGAGTCTTCAGCGCACAATAGCGATGCACATGACTGCAGACATCCATGCCTGGAAAAGTACAAGCAACACTAACAAAAAGCATCACTTCTTCCACAGGAGACCATAATGTGCTACAGCGTGATCATCAATGGGTTAATGGAAATCTACTATCAAAATCAATGATGACAACCGAGGGACACTTACTGCTACAGATTTTAAATTGGTAATCAATAAAATGTAATAATTCCTCTGGTATGAACACAACACCCTTAATTACTTTGTTATCATCCTTCTCCTCCATGAAGTTCGGGAGGTTGTAGAAGCCGTGGTCAACCATCTTAAGTCCTTTCCAGAATGGAATGGAGCTTCATCCAGGTAGAATTTTGTCAAGACATGGAGACTTTCAAAAAGTAGCCACCCTCCCACAGCCCTAACTACATAGACAAGAGAGGTGGGCAAGCTTGGGGCTCTGTGGCAAGACCAGGAGGTCATGTAAATCCTATAAAACCTCAAGGAGCCCTTTCGAGCCTGATGCCGTGACGTGGTCACAACAGAATTTCAGCCAAGAGTGAGAGGCTCTCGCAAAGTAGCCAGGCCCTGGGAACTGAAGCTCTGAGGCACCACCGACTCAGGGCTCCAGGAGGACAGCTTGTTTTTGAGAGCCACGGCCAGAACAAAGTGACAGGCCATGCAGGAAATTGCTCCAGGAAGTTGGTCATGGCTTCCTCAATCTCCCAATTCAGACTAATAAGATTCAGACTGTTTTCAAATTAAAATGAAAATGGTCAAATTGGTCAAATCGAACTACATTCCCATTTGTAAAAGACTAAAGAAGATGCCATAATAAAATGGTGCTATCGCACTTTGAGGATAACCACCATGAAAGCCTTTTGCAGTAATTGAACATTTACCGGTAGTTAAAATCATGTAAATAGAGAATAGGTAGAACTTATGGTAAATATACATGTGTGTGGGGTTGGCTTGCATAGTAAACACTGAGGGCTAGGCTGTGAAAAATGGCTTAAAGGGCATCTACCACCAGGACAAAGAATTGTATGCAAATGAGCCTGAGGGGCTACCGGCTCCATAGGTATTAATCTTTCATCCTGGTGGTAGATGTCCTTTAATACCACAAAATGACATATGGTAGAATACATATGGCTATATCACATTATAAGTGTATCCTAGTGTATGAGGTGTGACCGAATGACTATGACTAAATATATTAACTACAAAGATTTCTCAAATTATCTATTCATTCCCAGGGATGTAACTGGAGCAAAGGTTTGCGTTAACAGATGAATGGGGGATTCTCATAACTGGAACAAAGGGCCACTCACATAAATAGGGGCCTCATAACTGGAACATAGGGCCACCCTCATCATGGGGTTTCTCATAACTGAAATAAAGGGCCATCCTTATATATGGGGGTCCTCATGACTGGAACAAAGAGCCACACTCATAGATTGGGGTCTTCATAGCTGGAACAAAGGGGCAAACACATAGATGGGGGTCCTCATAACTGGAACAAAAGGCCACCCTCATAGATGGAGGTTCTCATAAGTGGAACAAAGGGCCACCCAAATAGGGGGACCTTATAACTGGAACAAAGAGCCACCCCCATAGATGAGGTCTTCATATCTGGATCAAAGGGCCAAACCCATAGATGGGGGGTCCTCATAACTGGAACAAAAGGCCACCCTCATAGATGGGGGTCCTCATAAGTAGAACAAAGGGCCACCCACATAGATGGGGGTCCTGATCACTGTAACAACCCTTATAGATGGAGTTAATCATAAGTGTAACAAAGTGCAACTCACATAAATGGGGGCCCTCATAACTGGAGCAAAGAGTCATTCTCATAGATGGGGGTCTCTTTAACTTAAAAATAATGATACTTTGGAACTCTCTATGGAAGTATTTACACCCTCTTGTGTTTAGCGTAGCCCTCCTGTGTATCTAGCGAGTGGCTGTGTCGGCAACCAAAACTAAGCTAGCCGCTAGCTGATGTATTTTTTATTAAAACCATGCAAACATCAAAGGTGAATGTTCACATGGTCTAGTTAGGGCACAGGGGAAATAACCACAAAAACTAAGTAACTGCAATTATTTCAGGTCTTATGCCCCGATAAATGTCCCCCATTGTTTCTATTCTACTTTGTAGCCATAGCATTGGCATCTCTAATATGAGGGTCAGTTCCTCAAGTTCCTACTTTTAGGATCCGATATGTAAAAAAGGCAAAGAAAAAATTGTATAAATGCTATGCAGGAACTTAATGTATTTGGAAAATGTGGTAATAGCTTTGAAAGTTAGGCAAATTTTCTATTGAGCAAAAAGAACATGTAATAACCTCTGCGGAATAAAGGGATTTCAAAAGCTGTAAGAAGTGCGATATGCATGGAGAATACTTCTTAATATTCCAGGCAGATCCTTTTCTTGGTTTTGCAGGTTTAAGCTCATGAAACAAAGTTATTATTTCATTGCACTGTTGATCTTACACGGAGGTTTTGCCACCTGTTTCTTTAATTCAATGACTGCAGTGAAATCCCTGTGGAAATCGACTGCAAATTTCGATTGAAAAGTAAGAATTGACTATTAACTGTAATAAACATCTCCCCCTGCTGGACTCACAGCAGAAATTACTGCATTGTACTTTCCCCTGTAATCATAATTGTTTTCGCTTTTGTCACTTATGAAAAGAACTGAACAGTGAGGAAGGAAGCCATTAGTGCTTAGAAACCGCTCGCACACAAAAGAATGAAAGCTGCCAAGCTAAGAGATTGCGCGCCTCCTCCATTACCTTTTAGAAAATGCCATTTTCACAGTCGGGTTATACCAATATTAGTTCAGAGAAGAATTTTTATAGACAGGTTCATAATTAATTACATTCAGTCGTTGCTTTGTGCTTCAATTGCCGTCAGATATTACTGGCAAAAAGGCAATAAGGCTACAATAAAATCTGAACTGATACAATATTGCGAGAATTATCCCAATTTACTGTTTAATTGGCTTAAAATCTAATGCAGGTTCCATCTATAAACTTGCACCATTTAGAATACTATGGGGCTCATTAAAAGGGTCGCGCTGCTCACCTTCGTTGGACTGTGCAGCTTTTTGGGGATTACACGGCTTGCACGGATATTTTGGGCGCAGCTGCGCTGCTTCCATGCGACACAATTTAGGGGATGTGCCGTCAAACGATCCATCTGATTCGGAGTGCACTAGCATGCGACACAAATTAGGGGGCGTGCCGTCGGACAGTCTGGCTTATTCGGACTGAGTGCGAGATTTCACTTTCAAATTGTGCCGCAAGCCCAAGCACTTACATGCACCACTTAAAAGATGGTTAACTCTGCCGGACCTGAGCGGGGAAGCGACACATGCAGGATATCAGGCGCACAATTTTAGTGAATCGCCGCACAGTGCATTATTGTCAGACTATACTTTTTCGGTTAACTCCAGTGGGAATGTAAGTAGACATGCATATCCATGCCACAAAATTGAAGTAATTTGCACCTGAAATGCAGTGCCCCACATTTCTTGAAGGGTTTAGACAGTGTCTAGACTGTTTTCTGACTTGTCAGAAAAAGGGGCGTGACCGGACAGGTAACCAGAAAATTCAATTTTGTGGCGCAGCAAACTAGACCAACTAATAGTACATCTCAGATTTATCATCCAGCATCAGACACAGGAATTAATCTGGTGCAGCAGAGATCTGTCTGTTCTACTCTGCACTAGTCTAAAGGACCAACACATTAATCCATTTGTGTCCCTTCTGCTTGCTTTCAATCTGCGGTTTCGGGACCTGAAATGTCTCTTGTGTCCGTGTGTATTGAGTGCATGAACAGATGTTCAAGAATTTTATACATATAAGTATCTCAGTATAAAATTTAGTGAGTGGGTTGGGTGGTCATGGGCCCCCTAGAAGGCTTGGGCCCCGGGCTACCGCCCAAACCGCCTATATTACCGTAGTTTTAGGACAATAAGGCGCACTGGATTATAAGGCGCATGCAGTTTTTTGGTGGCTACTTGGGTTAGAAGGTGGTCCGTGCGGGTGGCAGATGATGAAGCCATGTGGTTCGCACTATGGTGCCTGTGGTTCGCGCCCAGCGTGGTCTTCAGTTCCCACTGGAGATTTTCTGTGAAGGGGCTGTTTCCGGGGACCCACGTAAGTAAAGTCCGCTGCCCTCCTCCGACTTGCCTCCTCCAGTCACTGCCGAGTCCCCCTCTGGTACTTCCGGCCATGCAGGGTCACGGCTCCGGCTCCAGTCTCTCCATGCTACTGCCCTGATGTGACGCACGATGGGGCAAGATGTTGGTATGGTATGCCCATTTACAGTGTGTGCAGGATGTTGGCAGGATATTGCTGGCGTAGCCCGGAGCTCCATTTCATATATAAGGCGCACCGGAATATAAGGCACACTCTTGATTTCTAAGAAAATCATAGGATTTTTGGTGCGCCTTATAGTCTGAAAAATACGGTATAGCCCACTACTTATCCATGACCCTCTGTGACTTATCTAGTATCTGAACTTTCACAATGTCCTCTGGCAGAGAGATGCACAGTCTCATTGCTCATACAGTGAAGAAGCGTTGTCTAAGACAAAGGGGAATTTATCTGTGCTTGAGGCCTAGAGGATGTTCTAATATCTCCACTAAAAGTCTTGGTGTAAAAATATCATAAGGAATCATGGACCTGCTCTGTGTCTGATTTTTGGCTGTACCAACCAGCTCTTATACTTCTAAAATGAACAAAATTTAGACCACGGGAAAGTCTAGAAATTCTAAAATTGACCTTGTTCTAGGGTTCTTTAGACTAATGGGTGGCATTAAAATAATCTGTCTTAGAAATAGTAAATAATTTCATAGGGTTTTTTTTTTCTACTATCTACCTCATTTTCTTCCCTTCCTCTGGGTTAACATTGTAGGGTAATACATTGGATTTTTAACCTTATCTACTCTGATACTAAACCCCTTGTACTACCATGAGGAAATGCTGATGATCTTATATTCCGTTGCACTTGTGTATTTTGTAGTTTTGCAACAGCTTGTCCTATTATATTTTCTGCCGTAAATAATGTGATGATCTGATTTAAGTCGGCAGAGACAGAACCTCCTGTAGGCAAAGTAAGATGCACATGGATGAACAGGTTATAAAGATTGCTGTCAAAAAAGTTGCTTTATTACTTCTTGACTGTATGTATGTTTTGGAAAAAATTTTGAATAAAAATTTATAAAAAAAAAAAAGGTGCTTTGACTACATTTTGGTAAAGTGAATTATTCTGTTTCAATGTAATCACCATTAGAGATGAGCGAACACACTTGACCGAGCTTGATGCTCGTTCGAGCATTAGCGTACTCGTAACTGCTCGTTGCTCGGACGAATACTTCGCCCGCTCGAGAAAATGGCATCTCCCGCCGTTTTGATTTTTGGCGGCCAAAAACAGAGCCAATCACAAGCCAGGAGGCTCTGCACTCCACCCAGCATGACGTGGTACTCTTACACGTTGATAGCAGTGGTTGGCTGGCCTGATCAGGTGACCCTGGAATAGACTAGCCGCTGCCCGCGCTGCTCGGATCATTCTCTGTCTGGATGCCGTTAGGGAGAGAGCTGCTGCTGCTGCAGGGATAGCGTTAGGCTGTTATATTAGCTTACTGTTAGGTAGGAGTGAGTCTAAAAAAAACCCAACAGCCCTTGTTAGGGCTACAATAGCGTTATATTTTATTTTTTTTTTGTTTGCTTGTGGCTGGGCTTGCTGGCACTAGTAGTGCAGCTGGTACCATATTGTGAGGAATTTGCGACCGTTGTGTTCAGCTCTTAGTGACACACATATCCATCTCAAACACCGAAGTGGGACAATTTATTAGGGGTTTGATTAGAATTAGGCAGAGTCTGCTCATTTATTTATTTTTTACGTTTATTTCTTTTTATAACTCAAAGTCATCTTGCAAAGCAGTGTGCTTTCAGTGTAGGCTAGAAAATAGCCATAGGAGAACTCCAACGGCTTATTTAGGCCTACAATAGCGTTATATTTTACTTTTTTTTTGTTTGCTTGTGGCTGGGCTTGCTGGCATTAGTAGTGCAGCTAGTACCATATTGTGAGGAATTTGCAGGGGGACTTGCTACCGTTGTGTTTAGATCTTAGTGACACACATATCCATCTCAAACACCTAAGTGGGACAATTTATTAGAGGTTTGATTTGAATTAGGCACAGTCTGCTCATTTATTTTTTTTTACGTTTATTTTTTTTATAACTCAAAGTCATCAGGCACAGCACAAAATCCAGTTGTGTGCTGTCAGTGTAGGTTAGAAACTAGCCATAGCAATAGGATAGCATCGTTTTGTTAAAAAAAAAAAAAAACACAAAAAAAACCCAAAAAAACTAAAAAAATTTACAGTTTACACTTTAATTTTGAAAATGTTTAACCCGAGGACGGGGTATGGGTAGAGGACGCGGGCGTGGACGTGGGCGTCCAACTACTGCAGGGGTCAGAGGCCGTGGTCCTGGGTGGGGTGAGACACCACCTGCTGATGAGGGAGCAGGGGAACGCCGCAGAGCTACACTCCCTAGGTTCATGTCTCAAGTTACTAGGACTCGTGGTAGAGCACTGTTGAGGCCAGAACAGTGCAAACAGGTGATGTTGTGGATTGCGGACAATGCTTCTAGCCATTTGTCCACCAGTCAGTCTTCCACGCAATCCACCCATGTCACCGAAATCAGCACTCCTCCAGCTCCTCCACCTCAGCCTCCTTCCCCCCAGTCTGCCCCCTCCCAGGAAAATTTTTCATTTGAACCGGCATACTCTGAGGAACTGTTTTCTGGACCCTTCCCAGAGTCACAAACCACTTGTCCGGTTGCTGCTGAGCTCTTTTCCGATGCCCAGGTTTTCCGCCGGTCGCAGTCTGTGGGTGATGATGACATTACTGACGTAGTGGAAGAAGTGTGTAAAGAGGTGGCGGACGATGAGGAGACACGGTTGTCAGACAGTGGTGAAGTTGTTGTAAGGGCAGGAAGTCCGAGGGGGGAGCAGACTGAGGGATCGGAGGACGATGAGGTGACAGACCCAAGCTGAGTTGATAGGCCGGGTGAACACAGTGCTTCTGAGACGGAGGCGAGGGGAGAGGCAGGGCCAGAGCTGGTGCATCAGCGCCAAATGTTTCACGTAGTCAAGCTCCCGTGGCGAGGGCTAGATTTTCAGAAGTCTGGAGGTTCTTTAAAGAAACACCGGATGACCGACGGACTGTGGTGTGCAACCTGTGCCAAACCAGGATCAGCAGGGGTTCCACCACTACTAGCTTAACTACCACCAGTATGCGCAGGCATATGAATGCTAAACACCCCACTCAATGGCACCAAGCCCGTTCACCTCCGGCTGGGCACACCACTGCTCCTTACCCTGTGTCAGCTGCTAGTCAGCCCCCTGCCCAGGACCCTGGCTCAAACACCTCCCGTGCGAAAACCCCATCTTCGCCTCCACGATCCTCCACAGCATCCAACAGCGTTCAGCTCTTCATACCCCAGACGATGGAGCGCAAAAGGAAGTATAGTGCAACCCATCCACACGCCCAAGCCATCAAAGTCCACATCTCCAAACTGCTTAGTCTGGAGATGCTGCCCTATAGGCTGGTAGAGACCGAGGCCTTTCGAAACCTCATGGCGGCGGCCGCCCCTCGGTATTCGGTCCCCAGCCGCCACTACTTTTCCCGATGTGCGGTCCTAGCCCTGCACAAGCACATGTCAGACAACATCATCCGTGCCCTTACCAACGCCGTTTCTGACAAGGTCCACCTGACCACGGACACGTGGACGAGTGCTGCCGGGCAGGGCCACTATATATCGCTGACGGCACATTGGGTTAACTTAGTGGAGGCTGGGACCGAGTCTGACCCTGGGGCTGGTCATATACTGCCGACGCCGAGGATTGCGGGGCCTACCTCGGTCCAGGTCTCTCAGGCCTACTATGCCTCCTCCTCCTCCCACCCCTCTTCCACCTTCCCCTCCGAATTACCATCCGTGGACATGGCGCCATCAGTCGGTAGCTCTAGGCACAGCAGCAGTGCCATCGCTAAGCGACAGCAGGCGGTGCTCAAACTGCTGAGCCTAGGCGATAAAAGGCACACCGCCCAAGAGCTATTACAAGGAATCACAGCGCAGACTGATCTGTGGCTGGCACCGCTGAACCTGAAGCCAGGCATGGTTGTGTGTGACAACGGCCGTAACCTGGTGGCGGCTCTGCAACTCGGCAGACTGACACATGTGCCATGCCTGGCCCATATGTTAAATCTCATAGTTCAGCGGTTCCTCAAGACATACCCCAATCTGTCTGATTTGCTCACGAAGGTGCGCCGCATCTGTGCGCATTTCAGGAAGTCCAGCACAGATGCTGCCACTCTCAGGGCAGCGCAGCGCCGCCTCCAACTGCCCGCTCACCGACTGTTGTGCGACGTGCCCACGAGGTGGAATTCAACATTAACCATGTTATCCAGAGTTTACCAGCAGCGCAGAGCGATTGTAGACTGCCAGATGTCAACTTCCACCAGAACTGGTAGTCAGGTCAGTCAGCTTCCTCAAGTCTACAATGAGGAGTGGACGTGGATGTCTGATATCTGTCAGGTGCTGAGTAACTTTGAGGAGTCAACACAGATGGTCAGTGGCGATGCCGCCATCATCAGCCTCACCATCCCGCTGTTGAAAGCGGCCTGTTGAAAAACTCTCTGGTCAGCATGAAGTCGGAAGCTTTGCGCTCGTCACAAGAGACGGGGGAAGAAGATTCCCTCGTTGATAGCCAAAGCACCCTCAGGTCTGTTTCTCAGCGCATATTGGAGGAGGATGAGGAGGAAGAGGAGAAGAATGTTGGCGAAACAGAAGAGGGGACCATTGTTCAGTCCTTCACTGTTCAGCGTGTATGGGCAGAAGAAGAGGAGTTGGAGGAGGAGGAAATGGAGAGTCAGGCCAGTGAGGGGAGTGAATTCTTGCGCGTTGGTACTCTGGCGCATATGGCAGATTTCATGCTAGGCTGCCTATCCCGTGACCCTCGCATTCAAAGAATTTATTCCAGCACCGATTACTGGGTATTCACTCCCCTGGACCCACGGTACAAGCAAAATCTTTCCACTCTCATCCCTGGAGAGGAAAGGAGTGTGAGAATGCATGAATACCAGCAGGCCCTGGTGCACAAGCTGAAACAGTATTTCCCTTCTGACAGCGCTAGCGGCAGAGGGCGTACTTCTGCGGGACAAGTAGCGAGGGAGAGTAGGCGAGCAGGCAGCTTGTCTAGCACTGGCAGGGGTACGCTTTACAAGGCCTTTGCCAGTTTTATGTCACCCCAGCAAGACACTGTCACCTGTCCCCAGTCTCGGCAGAGTAGGGCTGATCTTTACAGAAAGATGGTGAGGGAGTACGTAGCTGACCATACCATCGTCCTAAATGATCACACAGCTCCCTACAACTACTTGGTTTCAAAGCTGCAAGATCCCAAGATCCAACTAACATAGTTTTAACTGCAGCACCTTTAATCTACTTCTAGTTCACTGCCTCCATACATCGTCCCCTTATCAAACGAGCTGTGTCAGGCAGAATTTTCAGGTGTTTCACCAGATAAATTGTGGAACTCGGCCCATCTGTCGCCGCCATGCTGGAGACCTGAAGTTGCAATCATATCAGCGCAATATGGATGCCCCATACTGTCGCTCTTAATCATGGAACCATTTCCGAAAAAACAATTAAAAATAGAACCACGTGGCCTGACTGCAGATGGAGACGCTCGCACACTAGTGCTTCTCCTGCCTGAACCCCACTAAAGCCCCGTTTAACAGCCTAATCCATCACTCCAGTGCCCCGTGAATGGGTGCTAAGAGAAAGGGGGGTGCCTGGACACCGGCAGTGCCCCTAAGCCGAGCCTCGGCTCGTGGAATCAGCAGGTACCTTACCGACATGGCGGCGGCCTCTGCTTCCCGGCCTGCAGCTGCGGCCATTGCTCCACCGCCCATGCGGACAGAGCCGCAGGACCATCCTGCAGGGGCGAAGACGGATTCCTCCGCGGGAGCGGACCTGGCCCCACTGCCTCAAACTGGCGGGTCTGAGCTCAGAGCAGTGGAGAGGCCCGGGCCTCTACTACACCACGCGGCCAAGATGGCGGATGGCAGCGAGGCAGCGTGCAACGCAGCGTGGGCCAACAGCTCGCTGCCACAGGTGACTGGCACCGAAACTGAAGATACAGCATCGACTGGCACAGTGACTATCCGGCACCCGACTGCGGCCTGTGAGGAGGGCTCCGTGCCGGAAGACTTCACTGCCAACACCAGCAGGCAGGTGCTGCAGCAGGAGGCTGGGATGGCTGCCGGACCCCCACTTCAAGGTACGGCAGGGTCGGGGTCGGCTAACACCATATTAGTGGAGGCCCAGGTGCACCCGGCCCCACCAACACCCCCTGCAGAGTCACTTGCTAGGGGCGCAACACACGGGCACAGTGAGGCCCCCGGTTCCACTCCCATGGGGCAGTCCCTATGGCTAACAGCAGCCCCGACAGCGATTAACAACCCTGCAGTATTACCCCAAGAAGGGTCCCCGTCCCATTCCCACCCTTTCATGGACGGACTTTCCTGGGGTGAGGAGGTTGAGAGGCAGCAGAAGAATGAGGGGGCCCAGGGGAGCCCACTGTGGATGGAGAGAGAGAGGGGGGGGTGCACTGACATCCGCACCCCACTCCCCAGCCCTGTGGCCTGATACAGGGGAAGAATGGCCTGCAACACCTGTAGCGCACACTCCAAGCCCTTCTTTCATGTTGTCTGCCTAGCAATGCTCTCAAGATGGACACGGATACATTAAAACCCATACTGGTTATCCTCCATCCAATGCTATCTTTTCTCAGGAGGGAGCATTTGAATCTCAACGAGTCTTGATGTCACAAGAATTTGGTGCTCTGGCTGAATTACGTGCCCTCAGTTCCCACCTTCGCACTATTCCCACGAGGGATGATATGGAACGCTATGTTGCTAGGTTGGAGCAGTATTACACCGCTGAGCTGCGTGCAGTGCGGGAGGAAGTTCAACAACTAGAGACCCGAGTAACATCTACTGAAGTTACCCAAAATGATCTTAGTGCCCGTCTAGCCACTCAAGCTGATACCATTGCCTCCCATTCCTTCCAACTGCAATTCCTGGCTGACCAAATGGATGATGATGCGGAGAATAGGGGGAGACGCAACAACATCAGAGTCCGAGGTTTGCCCGAAACGGTAGAACCCCCTGCACTCCATGACACCCTACGCCAGTTGTTCAATTCCATTTTTCAAGTACCGGCAGATACGCCTGTAGAACTTGACAGGGCCCATCGCTCACTTCAACCCAAACCCCCAGCATCAGAACAGCCGAGGGATGTCATCTGTAGGGTACACCGATATCAACTCAAAGAGGCAATCATGTCCAAGGCGAGATCAGCAGGGGACATCACGTTTCAAAGGTCACGCATACAACTCTTACCCGATCTTTCAAGGCTTACTCTGATGAAACGTAGGGCCTTGAATCCATTACTGGAGGAATTACGGCAACGAAACATACTCTATTCTTGGGGATTCCCATTTCGCCTCCAGATACGACAGGATGAGCACCCTTTTGTCATTAGGCATCCGGGAGAGGTACCGGCTGTTGCCGCAGCTTTGAACATTCCAGCCCCTGTTTTTTTAGATTGGCCGAGCCTTCCGGTGCCTCCACAACAAGGGGCTGCTCCCCCTCTGGGTAGGCTCCCCAGACGTCGGCCTCGGCGAGGCCCGGGCAGGGGAGGAGTTCGGGCGAACTGTGACCAGGAATTGCCACCCCAGGGATAGCTCTCTGCCTCCAGGACACGTGAAGTGGGGTCCCCCCCCCGGGTTTGTCTTTATACTAGGGGGCGAGCCTTTTTGGAGATGGACTTGGTACACAGATGAGGCACCGGTAGGGCAAGCCCGAAGGTTAATGAAAGTAACTAGTGGTCCATGTCATCGATAGGGCTCCCGGGGCTCATCGCCAGTTCAAAGTCAAATTACTGTTTTTCTTATCGATTCAAAAGGTTTTACTTAGAGATGAGCGAACACTAAAATGCTCGGGTACTCGTTATTCGAGA